>JAYKTE010389255.1:0-10702 GCA_036873565.1 Xipholeptos notoides
TTGTTAATGAAACCTATAGTAAATCTGTTCCTTTTTTAATGATAAAGATTTTCTTCTTTGAAAGTAGTTTAAAAAAAATTCATCTGAAAGAGAAAAATTAAAGTTTAAGGGGATTTCATTTTCTGGTTGATGGAACAATTATATTAACGAACAAAGAACAAACATGCATGTAGTACTAGTACTAACTTTAAGTAGAACTGTTGACTCCAGCCTCTCCTCAGTTTCTGTCTAAGAGTTGTATTTAAAAAGGAGAGTTCATTATGTGATGGTAGGTGAATCCACTATAACTATTATTTAAATGCTTTTTATCAAAATGTATGAAGAATGAAAATAGATGAATCTACCTTACCTTCTTTGGCCAAAATCTTAGTGTCCTTATTAGGTAATTTAATATTTTCAATATTCTGGACAATTCGAAGATTGACACTTCGATTTTTACCAGCTGTAAGGAGCCTCTTGAAAATGTCTTCCCCCTGAAAAAATAGGTTTCATAATTTGACATTGTGTTTTTATAAAATGCTTTAATGTTTATTAGTGTAATTATTCCGAATATAAAATATATATTACAATTATAATTTCAATTTTTTAAGGTTATAATAATAAAATATACTAGGCGTAACAGCAAAATTGTCAATGTCACAAAATGCTTATTATCTCTAAAACTACAAAGTTTTTTTTTTGACAGAGTCATTATTTGTCCAAAACCACTGCATTAATATTTAGGTTATTAGAACAGAAGCAAGAATCTTTTTATGAATTGTGTACCTGCTTCATTATGACTTTGAGTTACTTTGACATATGCAAGGCCTGTTAGAATTGCATAGTACGGATGAGAACATCTTGCAATAAATTTAGTTAGAAAAACTTCAACGGAATTTAATATAAATATTTGTTATCTTCCGGGCAAATAAATCTCTGAATGAAATCACTATTTAAGATAATGGATAATTTTCATATTATGCAGCTAATGTAATTGAGGGAAAAAATACCTCAAAGTTGCAGAATTAGTATAACATTAAAAATTTGATTGAAAATTTTGATCAAGTTTCTTATCAAAAAGGCAATCAAGATTTTACATTACCTGCCAGGCAGATGGATCATCGTAAATATCAGCTCCCCGTAGACTCCAGTAAAAGGAAGCAATTTCGATGGTGTGAGAAGCCATATCAATGAGGTTTGCTAAAGCATTATAAGTTGATTGATGGGAAATTGAGCCAGTTGAATAGGTGAGATTTTCTGGAATACTTTCTACCAAGGATGCACTGAAAATAATCGGGACCAAGTTAGGCTGTCTTGTCACCAAACAAAAAAATAATTTTTAATGTAAAAATGGTGAGGGAGATTTAAAAAAAATATTGTGTATAAAATCATAAGAATTTTTTCCTTAACTTTTCCCAAATGAAATTTAGTTGCATTAATTAATTCATTATTACAATCTTAATCTGCAAATTGGATGCTGAAATTTTGGCTAGCTTTGTTCCAAAATCTGACCATTAACAATTCAGCTTTTTATTAACTTGAACAATATTTACTGCATCAATGATGGTTATGTTAAAGATTGTGCTGTTAAAATAAAATTCATGCAAATGTACAACATTTGCGATAGGAGAAAAATGGTATGATGTTCAGGGGAGTATTGGCATTTTTTTTGTCTATTTTTGTTCTTCCACCTTAAGTGTAGGTCACAGAATGAAAAATCTAGAGTGATAAATACCTTTGGGCCCACAACCTACAGTATAATGAAAACAAGTACAATAAAAAGGAAGTAGGGTTTACATCCCATCATTAAGAAAGAATGGACATAGCAGTTGTAATGAAATAAAATACAAAACGCCAAGAAAAAGCAAAACATTCACTTTTTTAGAATTTATGAACTTATTTTTGATATAATTTTGTTATAATCAAGTGTAAAAGGCTTTACCTGCAGGAAAATGTGTCTGTATGGATCGTGTCCATCAGGTTCATTTCTACGAGGGGGAGTAGAAAGTACAATGAAAATATTGTTATTTTCATGTTGGACCACTTTTTATTTTCTTTAATAATCAAGCCTGATAAAAATAATAAAAGTAAAATAAATAATAATGATAATTATAATAATTTCAATAGATAATAATAATAAAATAGGATTACTACTACTACTAATACTAATAATGATGATAAGATTAGATAATAATAATAATGATAAATAAAAGTACTACTACAACTAATAATAATTAAAAAGAAGAAAAAGAACTTACTTAAGAAAATTAGGCTTTTACATTTATAAAGGTCTCTAAGATATAATTAATGATTTTATATAGATTTGTTGGGTTATTAAACACTCTGTCTTTCTATAGTCATTTAAAGCAGCACGCATTCATTAAAAATACATTTTCCAAATTAACAAATAACTTAAGAGTATGTGAAATGGAAAGGTTTATATTTTCCAAAGGGTATTAACTTAAAGTAAATAGAATGGACTGACTGGGATTTGAACTCATTCATTATTATTTCAATAAAGATTCAATATCATATTCCAATTAATAAAGAAACAAAATGATTTAGAATAAAAACTCTTTAAAAATTTGTTCATAACAAAAGAATATGAGGTGTGGATCAAATTTTGATTAAAAAATGAGTAATCTATAAAACAAAATTATTAAAAAAAACTCAAAAGTCTCTATAATAAATCTTTTTCACTTAACGCAACTCTCTTCAGATTTTGATTACTCTTTTTACATTTTATTGAACAAATCAACTTTATATTGATACTTTTTATGGTTTATCAGCTTGACTTTATAACTTGCAAAAGTGATTCTATAGAGTTGTATAATATATTGTTTCAAGTTTCTGGACTATATGCACCAGTCTTCAGGTGATTCCGGTTAAGAATGAGATGAGGCAGGGCCTACTATTAAATATGGCCTTTCATATTACATTTTAGACCTATTATATAACAGGCCTATTGAAATTGAAAGTAGATTTACAAGAAAAATCAGCTTTTTATCAGATTAAAATCGTTTTTTGTTGATTTTCTTGAAATATGTTTGTTGATTTTTCTATGTAAATATTTTTTTTTGTATAATAAAAAAAATGAAATGTTCTTTTTTTATAAAACTAAAATGGACTCCAAATGGCGATTTTCTTGAGCCGCACCAAAAACACACTGATACTTGCAATAAAAATTATTGTAGATATATTTTTAAAACAATGGCCAAAAAATTTCTTCATATGTACCGTCTGGCCTTCTTCAAATGATTATAATCAAACCTGGGAACTTTCAGGTCATAGTTGGGAGCCTTCACAGATTCAATCCGTAAAAAAAATTGTAAAGTTAAACATTTTCAAATCTGTTTTAAGATAATGGCTGAACTTCTTTTTTTTTTTTGAAGATCATCAAAGTTCGGAGTAATGTAAAAAAAGGGGGGGGCAGGGTTTTGAATGAGCTGTTGCCCATAATCCAACAAAGTGAGGTTATTTTTTGCTTTGTTATTTTTCTGTAATATTTCATATTGTTCTTTTTATAGTTTTCATCCAGGTAAAGACCATCAAAGTCATTTTATTGTGTTTTCCTACTCTTATTCATGTTATTTCCAAATTTATGTTATAAGGACAAAATCCCTATTATCAGTTTAAACTTTATAAACATCAAATGAATAGGAGAAATAATTTTAAGGAACATGCATGTAAATCTAATAAAATCTTTTTTTCTACAAAATGTAATTTACAACATGTATGGATACAAATTCTTAAATTTTAACTAATTCATGATGAATTATTAAAAATAAAACAAACCAAGTTGGAAGCTGTTCTGAAGAATGAATATAGCCCACACACAACTGTAAGTATCAAATGTAGACCCAGAATGAAATTATTTGAATTGTCAGGAGCAAGTGCCCAAATATCTGGTGTTTGGTGCTGTCTGTCTCTCATTAAACACTTTTGTAAGCTCCTTTAAAGATTCTAGATCTTAGTGATTTTATTTATAACCCAATATTCAAGCAGCTGTTGTTGCACATTTTTTTGCTTAGTTCATAATCAGATAAGATAAATTTTACCACTTGCTTGTATTTGATATGAGAGACAGATTTAATAAAAAAATAAATGTCAAAATATGCGATCGACGTGGTTACACAGTGAGATAATAAATTCTAACAAAAACTACTAGGTTTGTTAGAAAAGTAATGCCTCCTATTTTATAATTCCACCCCAATGGATCAGAGGAGATTGCAAATTGCATTGTTATGATGAATGAACTTCTACATTCATGACCTGTTTGAAAACGGAAAAGTTTCATCACTCTGTTGCAGATATTGACAGTGAGAGGAGACTCTATTCAAATATATTCACTATTAAAAAAAATGGAGGAATCTGGACTTTTTATTATATATCAAATTTATTGTTAAATGAGGAATTAAAGGGTCAGTTGTGTTTGGGCCAGTTGTGTTTTTGACAGCATAGATAGCCCCTAAAACCTGCATAATTAAAAGGGACAGGTTTTAAGAAGACACCATTACATCAAGTTTTTTTCCAATAATTTGTTTTCTACAGTTTTATCATTTAGGCATTTTTTTCCATTTCATTTGTTTTTTATCTTTTTCTTTTTTTATTCAATTTTATAATTATTTTTATCAAAATGACAACCAGGGTTAGGGTTATTGTTTATTAACATGATTAAAAAATCAAAGTCATTAAGTTTAGTATAGTTTGTGGCAAACCTGAGGTTTTGTACAATATAGATTGCTAATTTCCATAAATGCTCTTTTCGCGAAAAATGGTGTTTTATGATATATGTTCTCTCAAATAAAGATTTTTCAACACATTTTATTTGTCTATTTTTTTGAAATCCGTTAAGATGATTCTTCATAATCTGTATAGGTCTATCCTTTTTTGCGAACTATTGTCCTCATCATCATAGTTTTTGTTTCACTGTTTCGACAAGTCTGCGAAACACAATATATTTGTTTTTACAAAATACAAATAATGAAACTTAATCAAAATTACTTTTATTTTACAATGGTATTTATGCAGAACAACAACCCATTTTTGTGTCGTTTAAAAAATGGAATAGAAATTTTAATTTCGTTCCAAAAGGGGAAATAATCCACAAGCAAAAGAAAGATTAATCGACGTAATATGTTTTATTGACAAAAACCCAAAACCAAAAAATATACTTTTTTTTTTTTAAAGAGAAGGGAAAAAAAGCAATACAACAAGCTGTAATTTTTATTTTCATAAAAATAAAGAATTTATCTTTTTTTGTTTAAATGAACTGTACTTACACTCTGTTCTGTTAGGGTTATGTTTTTAAAAAATTGCGTTGGTTAATTTTTCTTTTTTGATAATCGGTTATTTTATCTTTGAGGAACAGAATGAAAATTTCCATTCCATTTTTTAAACAACCCAAAAAATGCGTAGTTGTTATGCGTAAATACCGAAAAATGTACAAGCAATGAATGAATTTAAGTTTTATATATATATATATATATATATATATATATATATATATTTATACTTGGATCCTTGATTTCATTGGGTGGCACACACACACACTAAAAAATTTAGCACGTGTTCCCATATTAAAGTAATTTTAGGGGGAACACAGTGAATGAGAGAAAATCTTTCTGTTAGATGATAATGATGTTGATGATAATAATACCAATTATTATTATTATAATAATAATATAATAATAATAATTATTATTATTCATATAACACCGTTTTTGCTTCGATGGGCGAAAAGAGCATTTCCGGAAATTGTCGATCTATAAGGCAATAATCTACAAGTTTGCCTTGTTGGCAAACATTGAGTGAAAAAAATCAAATGAAAGTATTTAATCAATCATTGCATTGAGGTCGCAACAGTTAACGGTGTCATTTTAAAACATGTCCCATCTAGTCATGATGCAAGGGTTAAAAAGGTTACCGCCGAAAATACAAAAACTTACCCCAAATCTAGTTAATTGATTGTAAATGGGTGTTCTGTTAAAATGTTTGGTGTCACACAAAACTGCTATTTAATTCCCATATACACGTACAAAAAATTAAAAAAGAAGTTTTTATTATTTTTCACTGCTGAATGGTTTTGTAGCTGAAATGAAAACTTATATTTTTTATATAGAAGTTTTATTTAATTTTTTAAATCACAATTCGGTTTGTTTCGGCACAACAGGGGAGGGGACGGGCACCACACACCAGTAGACAAGAAGCACACCAGACTGGAGTGCCACGGGCCACGCCACGCCACCACAAGTGGCACTACACTGGCACAGTAGGCACAGCCACAGCAATCAGTCAGTAGTGAGTGAGTGCATGCACAGACGACACCTGCCTGCAAAAAGGAATTAAAACAAAAGTAAATCAAACTGAAAATAAAATTTTAAAATAAATAGAGACTTACTTAATTAGCCTTACTTTGGTTTTCTAATCAAAACCAATCAACTCTTTTGGTGTTACTGTTCCCTTTTCATGCTTAGAAGTACAGACAAAAGGACAAGGCTGCTGGTCTGGTTATTTTCTTGCTTGAGTGATAACGTTTTTTGTCATGTGATGTTATTTAAAGTCGAAATGTTGGTTGGCGTAAATAGAGGGAATGGAATGCGGATAAATAAATTTAGTTATGGTTTTTTCCTTTTTTCTTTCTTTCGTTACTTAGAAAAAAAAGGAAGAATAATGTTTTAGAGCGATCTGCAACGTTTTTGCTTCAATAAAAAAAGGGAAAACCTGCAGAAACGGCGACCGTGTAATAAGTAAAAAAAAAAAAAAAAAAAGAATTGAGAAAGTTTTTTTCTTCCCGATTAAATATAAGGCAGAGCCTGCAGAAACGGCGGCCGTGTCAGTGAAAAAAAATTGGAATATCCCCCGCCTCAAACCCTTTTACGATTATTTTCGATTTTAGTTTAAGATAATTATGATTAAAAGAAATAATTATTAAAAGAAAATTGAAATAAAAATGTCAACATTAACCACGATTATGAAACTAGGGCATTTGACCTCGACCTCGATCACCTAACGCAACTAAAAAAATCAAAAGTAGTTAAGAGACCCCTGCCCCTACCACAGTGGGGTGACACTCATGAAAATTCCGATGAAAAAGTTATATTAAATTGTGAAGGGGAAAAATGGCCGCTGGGTCTCCAATTTTTTTCACTGGGTACACGGCCGCCGTTTCTTCAGGTTCTTGCTAAATATAACTTTTGACGGACATTTCAATGAGTCTTCTGGCGGCTTAGTGGTCTCCTGGTCTTGCCTTGCCAATTATCGAGTTTTTAGTATTTTATTTGCGTAGACGATCCAGGTTCGAATTTGCGCGTAGGCGATCCATTTGAAAAAAAAATGTATTATTTATTTAAGACATTATTTCAATACTCTATTAATAATTAAATTTTTTCGAAAAATAATTTTTTGGTAATTATGCCGCTGACGTACGCGTTTTTGGGTTGATTAAAAATGGAACTGAAATATACATTTCGTTCCACCAAGGGCAAATAACCAGCAATCAAATTAACCAAAAGACGAAAGAATATACACTTTTTAAACGATAGAAAGCCTAAGACTAAGTTCCATTAGAATAAATATTTTTAGGGCTTTTTTTTAAAGACTATCGGGTTACAAATGCATACGGTCATATTTCCATTCCATTTTTTAATCAACCCAAAAACTTCTCCACAAATTTATTTAAAAAATAAATTTTTGGTTTTTGTTCAAAAGTGAGAGTTGGGTGTGTTAGTAAGAAATCAATTTGATTTGGCTATTGAAAATGAAATTAAGTAAAGAATTTAAAAATTAAAATTAGGAAACAGTGAAATAATTTTATTAGATAATGAAACGAACAAAAACAAAACTAAACATACTTAGAAATTAACGTTGTAATTAGGCAATCGAAGATGATACTTCCGGACACAAAAGTAATTTCAGATGGGTGGGGTGGGGCGGGCTCTGCCTGCCTCCCTGCCTGTCTCCCTCCATACAAAGGAAGGCCTCGACAAATTTGATCAAACGACGAACGCAGAAATTAATTCTATTCGCGAGGAAAACTTGGTCGATGACACAGTGACCGACACGAACCGCCGAACCGGTCACATCAATCAATCCACACAAACGATACAAGTTTTTTTCGTGATCACATGGGAAAAGAAAAATATTTTTTTGTATTTCCTGATCGGTTCTATTTACATTTGCTGCTGGAATTCGTGAGGAGACTCAGATGGAAATCATGTTAGATATTTCCTTGTCACATATTCGAGAACAATATCATTTCTTTAATTTGTTTACTTCAAAAATTATATCACTGTTTTCTAATAAGTAATTAAGTATTGTGAAAGAATTTATCTTTCACAATACTTAATTTGATTTTAAATAGCCAATTAAATTGCATTCTTACAAACGATGCATGGTGTTGGTTGTTGGTGTACCCCAAAATGTCCCAGTCCTTCTCAGTTTTTGGTTTTTACCAGAAGAGAGAGGACCCATTTTATTTTGTTTTTTTAGTATGTCAGTGAAGTTTGAATTAGGGAATTTAAATTAAGGAAATATAAATATAAAGGAAAGTAAAAATTATTATTTATAAAAATAAAATTATAGTAAGTAATAATGAGTGTTACTGTTGTTGTTTATTTTGACAATTCATTGTTCGTTGTCCTTTTTCAAGCAGTATAAATGGAGCCCATCTGATTATTAAATTAAGAAATCAACTTACAATTTACCTCTAACCTGAAGCCATATCTGAATTGAGTCTTTTAAAATAATATAAACAAAAAATATATGACAAAAGTTAATAAAAAATATGATCTATTTACTCACGGCAAAAATGTTTCAACAGCAGTCGCTTGTTTTCATGTCCAAACTTTAAGCAGAATGACGTCATTTCCTGTACAAGCGGTGCCGAATTTAAAAATACACTCTTTTAAAATGTTTTGTTCAAGTTAAAACCATTTAAGAAAGTTTTGATTTAAAATATGAAAAAGACGTTTTTTCATGTCAGAAAAGTTCTTAATCCATTGCAAATCAACAAACCAAAATACGTAATTGGTCCGCGGAGTGGACTAACTGAACTAAATAAATTTAATTCTCATCTCATTAGTTCCGAAGAGCAACCGGCGGCGGAAATTCAGGCAGGGTCTGATTTCAGTATATACAATGCTAGTAAGTGATCTCTACCCATTAAAAATTAATTAAATCAACCACGGAATTAGTTTTTTAATAAGTCTGTTTTTAAACAAAATCATTTTTTCAAAAACTTAGGGAGGTAATGGATTGCGGTTCAAGGGACGTAACTGCGTTTTTTTTTTCATGCTAAAAAATTCCCCGGTTAAACTATGGTGGCACAAAAGGAACATTTTTTTACCTGTTTATGTCTATTATCGCTTCTAAGAAGTTGCTAATTTTGATTGAAAATTCTGATAAATAGTAAAATTCAAACAAACAAAAAAAAAATACAGTTTTCTGCAAAACCATTATGTAAAATAATTGCCGTTTTCAACATAATTTCAAAGACTTTTTAATTATTTTAGTAATTTTCTTTAAATATTTTTGAAAATTTTAATTTAAAAATAAAAAACAGAATAAACACTATGTTTCGGCCAACTGTCCCTCTGGCCTTCGTCAGGTGGTTAACTGTGACCTCGGATAGGAATTTTGACTCTTGCACGTTTTTGACCAAGTAACCCTCTGATCGGCTTGGGGAGGAATCGAAACTGCTATCTTCTGCCAATTTTCACCTGAAACCGTGTAGACATCAACACCTCTATCCGCTGTGCCACAGGCACTGAAGGGCGATGATGGTTGGATTTTTCCGTCTTATAAATCCAATTCCAGCTGAACATCGGCAGAAGATAGCGGTTTCGATTCCTACCCAAGTCGATCAGAGGGTTACTTGATAAAAAATGTGGTGCGATAGACAACAACCATGGATGGCAGTGATTGCTGGGGATGCAGATACAAGACTCAAAATTCCTATCCGAGATGGTGGTTAACCACCTGACGAAGGCCAGAGGGACAGTTGGCCGAAACGTAGTGTAATAACACCTCATTCAAGATGAGGACAACAGTCCGCTAATAAAGATTACTGAAGATGGGTAGTCAGTTAAAATGCTAGATCTATGGCTTGAAGACTGGAAAGCAATGGAGTATTGGTCAAGAGCATTTTTAGTTTGTTGTTGTGATGCGGCTTTGCTCTAATGGTATGTTAATGAGTGAAGAAGACTATGGCTGGTTGCAGGTGTGTGTCGATGTTATTCATTGAGGCACACACAGCGTTGATGAGGTTTGGATGGATGGTCAACGTGTGTGTTGTATTTGGATCATTGTTTATGAAAAAGTTTCCTGGGGTCTGCCTTATTCCTACTAAATATAAGTCGTTTGGGTGCTCTATATGCAAGCCGGACATATAGCTAGTCAAAAAAGAAGTAGTAATGGTAGCCATATTTTCCTTGGTAGACATCATGGTGAGATGGAGATGTGGAAACACATTTTAATACATGTCCACACAGCACAAAATTAAACTATTATAAACAAGCCGCGCATGCATGGTCCTCCCCTACTTTTGTTTTTGTCGCTTACGTATTGTTTTCCTCCCTCGTATCCTCGTTCATATCAGCCGATACAAAAAACCTCCCTCTGCTTATCACTTAGCCCTAAAAGTCCCTGAGGGACGCAAAACAGATTTTTCCCGGGGTAAACACTATTCAATTTGTGAAATGAACAATACCCTCCACATTTTGGC
>JAYKTE010389365.1:0-10701 GCA_036873565.1 Xipholeptos notoides
TCATCCGCCCTTCGAAAATTTAAGGGGAGAACCACCCACCCCTAAAACCTAGACCATACTATGCATATAGAAACATAAATTTACCCTGAAATTTACCCTTACTATAACTTCAGAAGCTTGCCTTTGCTCATGAACCTAATTGGTGAATGTACAACACTTCAAATGGTCATTGGGTTTGGGTTCTTTGAGTCATTTGAATTTTGGAAGCGTGTATTTTGTTTAGTTTTTTTTTTTTTTTTTTTCAAAATCCAATGTAATTTTGTTATGAAGAGGCTCTTGATTTATGAATGATATTTCCAAGAAACTTTTCACGCCTTCGTTTTCTCTGGTAAAAAATCATCAGGTGGAGATAATGCTCTTTGATGGGTCAAATAGTGCATATTGTGTTAAGAAAAATATGTGTGTACAATGTACAAAAAAAATAATGTTTACCAAAAATGATTTTCTCTGCATTAAATGACCTAAAATGGTTGAACGAACAAACAAACAAATCCAGCAAATCCACAAGTACTTAGTTTTATAGGAATGAGTGTTGAGTTGCGTCTTTAATTGGACAACTTTCATACCCATTAAAGATGATACACACTTTTTCATATTTACTTGTGACCTGTCTGTGGTATTGTCACAAATCTCATCAAATGTGGGACTTTTTTTTGCCATGGGAGGCATTGAAGTAGTGCTCCACCATTTAAGAGATACTGTGGATCTGATTGTACAGGGGAAGTCAGTCCCCATATTGCGCCTCGGGTCAAAGCTGTTTTTTGGCCTCTCGCAGTAGTCAGAATGAATCAAAAAGTGCAGGTGGGTAACCACAAAGCTCATAGGGTTCATTAGTAGATCGCACACACAGTCTCTGGGATAGGAGTCGCAGATCAGTCTCAATTGCTTTATCTTTGCTGAGCGAAACTTTTGACCCGAGTGTAATTGCCTGATCCCCCGCCTCCCCCTCCTTTTTTTTTTTTTTCTCTCTCCTCCTAAGTGTACTTGTGGACATTTGCTCCAATCCCTGAGGCTATGATTTCCTCTCCTATGGAGTTTGCTCTGTCCGCATTCACCTTTTTGTCTCCATTTGAATGGACGGATCTTCCGTGAAAGGGTTATGTCTGGAGAAATGCTTGGAAGCTTCCATTTATCCCTCGCATCTCGCTCTTTTCTTGCTGAAGCAGCAGCCTCCTGGCGGCTGGTCAATAGTGCCATAACGAATGCCTTCTAGTTCTTGAATTGTACGCTTGATTTCAGGCTCGCTGGCATTGAATTTTGTCCTTTTCTCTGCCGTGAGTAAGACCTCTAGACGTCTTCATGATTCTCATTAGCACTGGCTCAATAACCAGATCTGTCGACAAGCCAGCCCAGTAGCGATCACTCCGTCTACTCTCATGGAATTCTTCAGAAAATTTCTGGTACACATCAAAGAATGCTTGCTTTTCCATATCCAGTTTTGACATGAGTGGTATTGGGCACATATCTTGATAAATGTGGTTACCTTTTTTTATCTGAAAGTTATTCATGCCCAATATCCAAGTTAAAAACCTTTTTGTTAGCGGTTTGTTTGGGGTTCAGCCAAAAAAATCAGCTCGATTGACTGGACTACTGGCTGACAAAGGAATATCTTCATTCACTAGCCAAACAGAGGCAGAGTTAATTGCAAGAGTGAGTATTATTCTCACAAGATGAAGTACATTGCAGAAGCAGTATGTAGTAGGATTTGCCACAGATCCGAATATGATTTGTTCCTGAAAGTATTTGCAACAAAGAATTTCATTTGTCTCTATTTTGTCTTGACAATTTCCATATTGTATCCTTCAACTCCAAGAGGTTTTCCAAACCAGTCAGTAATAATTTCTATTTCATGATTTCCTAAAGGAAGAAATTCTCTTTTACATTCTGGTCATGTGTCATGATTGAATTACCTTAACGAATCTTTTCACCACACCTTGGGAACAAATGCAAGTGTATATGCCCAATAGATTTTGAAATCTTGACTCTAGTTCTTTTATCATAATGTCAACTGTAGAACCAACATGTTTCTTTACTTTTTCTTTGACCACAAGAACAGAACACCTGGTCATTTCAACTCTTTGATATTTGGGATTAACCAGCAAATCATAAGACTGTTGTTCTTCAATACACGGGATAAACTTTTCATACATTCCCCTAGGATATTTGAAATAGTTTCCATACAAACCTTAATTGATGCAACTGCTACAGGAAGAATCAGATTGTTTGCCTGTAGTTTTAAACTGAGCAAAGCTAGCTCACCAAACCGGTCAGATCTAAATGGCCAAATGCAGTGACTACAATGTCTTTCAATTGCTTGTGTATTTTCTTAGCTCTACCAGCAATGTTTGCATTTAAAGATGTTGAGGCAAGAGTTTCCATATGAGAGTAGACTACTCTGTATTGACAATCATCCTCAGCCAAATTACCATCTTTCTTTCCCTAGAGAAAGACTCCTTGCCATGTCTACGCGAGCAACCCATCTGGTACCCTTCACTGGTGCTGGTGAGGAGATAAAAGTTCTTCTCCAATGATCTTTAGTTCTCTCTTGCTCTTTGAGCTGAAGTGGTAGGCCTTCCATATCACATATAGACACTCCTTGGCAGACTGCATAAAATGACACTGTTTTCGTAGCTTCATTAGGGCCAATTCAAGCATGTGTGCCTTACACTGAAAGTCTGAGATGGAAACCTCCTGTCTTAATAATGACAACACCATTCTTTTGTCCAGTATTCACGTTTGCATCTTCTGCATAAAACCCAACAATTCAAGATGGCATGTCATCATCACCGGTGGCTCTGGAATGACGGTGATCTACTTGCTTCTTGTGGTGATGATGAACTTGAGGGGCTAGAAGAGGAGGCTAGTTACTGAAAGAAAGGTATAGATTAGTCGCTGAAAGAGATGCATTTATTGTAAAAAAAAAAAAAAAAGTATTAATTAGTGACCTGAAAAAGATGTATTTATTACTTTATTCCATTTGGTAGTAAAAAGGAAGTTGATGATAGAGTAATGTTTTTGAAAATTCATCCCTTAAATACAATTTGAAGAATCCTGTCAACGTTGTCTCCCTCGGTGTCTCTGCTGCCGTAGCTGCATCATCATTGTTGAAAAAAAGTTTGATCATTTTCTTTCTAAGTGCACAGCAAGATTTCAATTCCTGGATACCTTTCATGAATTGGTGAACTTAATAGTCACCAAGTTGACTCCTCTGTTCTGTAATAATGTCCAATCATGTGAAGTAATATTTCATCTTTGGTATTGTCACCAACTAAAGCGAATGAAGCTGCATGACATCCCTTATTCATGTATTTGCATATGTACTTTATGCACTTCACTTCACTGCAGAATTCATCATTTATATGTGCGTCAAAGAAGTGAAGATTCTATCCTCAGTCGGCTGATGTTTATACAATGGGTGTCTGTCCGTATCAGTTTGCATTTCATGAATGAATTGGCAGGGATATCTTTTGCTGCAGTTGCAGAACTGAAAGGGAATTGTCTGTAACCTGGGCCACATTGAACATGCACCAAATGAGCCTTAACCTTTGTGTACAGACAGTTATCCACGTCGCGATCTGGTACCTTGGCTGGTATAATTTTGTCACTGTCAGTTAATCTGATTTTGTTCGACAGCCATATGAGTATGTGCACATGTGGAAGTCCTCGTTTTTGCCATTTGATTGTGCATCTGTGCGATATGGAGGGAAAATGCAAATCGCTGCGCCCATGATTTTGGCCTCTGTTGTTCCGGTAGGCGAAAATTACATGCATGCAAATACGGAATATGAGACCTGGGAATAAACAAATGCTAATCTATTGATGGATTCTGTAATATGTTTTTTTGTAATCCTGAGCATTACCTCCAGGTAAATGCTGTAAGGATACTACATAAGACGCATCTGAAGTTGTTGTTAACATGATCACCATCACGAGTAGTCGCATCAAATATAAGTGTAGCTTCATCGGTTTTTAAAATGGCATTTGCTGTTAAAAAATCTGATATAAATCCCAATTCAGCTTGCATTCTGAATATAGATGATTCAGATATATTAAAAAAACATGTTTAAAAAAAGTGTTTAAAAATGTGTGGCAAAGTTACTGTTGGAATATTATTCAACTTACACATATAGTGTAATTTTCTTGAATCAATGTCAGATATAGATATGGTATTGATTTTTTTGTTTAATTTCTTTTTTTTTCTTTTTGGGGGGGAATTGGTTTAGACCTTTTGTTCAATCTCATTTTTAAATGCCTTACAACACTTTTTAATTGTTGAATTGTCCTTAAAAGATGCTTTTTTTTGGACATCTTCACATTGCTCTGTATTTGTTGAAGCATCAACATAAGTGGTGTTGGCTCTGGTACTGGAAGTTTTTTTTTCTTTAGGATTTTCTATTAATAAGTGGGCAGGCTTATTACAGAAATTTATAAAATCATCACATTCAGTAGGTTTAAAAGATCGCCTCCATTTTTAAAATTTTTTTTGAAGTGATAAAACAATTGAGTCGGATATTGTTGGAAAACCATTCTTTCCATTTTCCTTTGAAGCCCATTCCATTGCCTCTCTCCGTCCTAAGGATCCTATGCCATCCATTTTAAATAAAATATTGCCAACAAGAACTGGTTTTCCCATTTCAAGCTGACTATATTTAAAATTGATTTAGTTGTCGCCTGAAAATGAGTAGAAATATTTATTAAAAGTTGAAATGTTTTACTTGAAGGATAGTTTATAAAAAATCAAATAATTAAGAGAAATATCAAAAAATAAAAATTAAACCAAACTTAATAAAATAATTTGCACACATATTTCTTGAATAAAAATAAATTTAGTCAATCTGTTGATTTTTCTTGTTTCTTTTACAAAATGGAAAAAACAAAAAAACATTAAAATGTTTTTTAGAAAATTATTTGTTTAATGAACATTTATAAAAGGCTTCTCCTTAAACGTTTTCCAAAATAGAAATTTAAAAAATAAAAACATTAAAATGTTTTTAAAAAGTAATTAGTTTTATTTTTCTAACTTGAACATAATTTTATGCGCTATTTTGGAACTTTGTCGTCTGTATGTTTGTGTGGGCATGGCAGCAGCAGACGATAAACTCCCAGCCGCTAAAGTTTATAAATAAATTGAATAAAAAACGTGATAAAAATTTGGAGTTCGGAAAAGTTATTCGTTATTTCTTTTGATTGTATTTAAGATGTAATAAGGTTGAGAGTTAGTTACTGAAAGATTTGTCGTGTCAGTTTGTATCGTGAGAGAAGGTAATGCTTTTTTGATAGAAAATTTGAGGGGGGAAAATTGTGGTCAGTGTTTAAATGATAATTGAATGAAATACCTACCGGTTTTTTTAACTGGTTTTGGTTGACGGGTCGATAAAGTGGTTCGGCGGTTGTGGTTGTTTGTCGGAATTCAATGATGTATCGAAAAAGGCTGCCGATTGTCCACTGACCAAAAACGTCTTTCTGGGGGTTTTTATACGAAAGGGTCTTTGGCGCCAAAATGGGAACTGTTTCGTCAAATCTATTTATAGTAACCACTGTTTTGGTGTCGTGCGAAAAATTTACAGTGGTTACGATAACATCATTGTTTACTATTACTTTCGAATGATTTAGACCATCATACAATTTGGGATATCAAAACACCATCTTATATAACAGTAATGTGAACTTTCAATAAGAAAGAAAAATTGTTTGAATTTTTCGTTGCGCATCAATGAGTTTGAATAAACTATTTTTTTCCCCGTTTAAACTATGTGCATAAGAATATAAATATCATTCTGACAATTATTCATTTAAATCCCATAGTTGTCTACCTGAAAAAGAACAGAAAGTTAATCAATTTTATTCTAATTATCCATTTAAATCTTATAGTTGTTCCCTTGAAAAAGAACAGATAGTTAACCAAATAAATCCTATAGTTGTCTACCTGAAAATGAACGGAAAGTTAACCAATTAAATTCTACAGTTATCTACCTGAAAATGAGCAGAAAGTTAACCCCCTTCTGATAATTTGCACGTGTATAGACATTTTTCAGTGCACGTTTTATCACAAAAATCGCTTGAAAATGCAGTTGCCACGTGAAAAATGGTGTGTTTTTAATTTTTTATAAATGTTTTGACTTGCACAGGCAACTGTGGGTTATGCCGCTATTGTAAAATAAAGTAGACTTTCCTTGTTTTCGCTCCTTTCTGACATGAAATTTATAGTTTTGAATTTTGTATTGTGGGGGGACCACGTAATGGTTACCAATATGTGGGTGACTTCGTGTTATTCCCCCAATAATAAATGAAAAATAAAAAACAAACAAAAAACACTACAAATAAAGTAAAATAAACTTTTGTTTATTTTAGTAAAAACAAGGAATCATTTTCTCATACAAAAATGTACCAGTCCTTGTAAATATGAAGATAGGAAGAAAGAAGGGAACTGTAAGTATGAGAGAAAGAAAGGGACTATATTATGCTGGCAAGTAATGTTCATTGATGTGTGCTGACCGCTGCTGACCACCAGGCTTAGAAGGCCGGCGTCAGGTGTTCATTCCTTTCTCTCTCTCTCCGTCCATCTGTGTCTATCCGAGGAAGAATGCTATTTTTGACTTTCTTTTATGGGTTTTTGGTTGGCACCCAGATTTGAAGAATTGTGTGTTTTCCTTCTCGAGTTCTGATTGGTCAAAAGAAGTGCTTGCAACTACGTCCGCGCGTTTATGACGCCAAAAGTGTTTGGTAAGGGGTGAATGGGAATGCGAAAATGGATTTTTTGGACACACGTGGTTGAATTAATTTTCCTTTGTGTGTGTTTGAAAAATAAAATAAGGAACAAACAGAACAGCACAGTATCCATTATAAAATAAAACTTTAATTATCATAAAGGAATAATCATCTTATGTATCATTAGAATAGCGTGTGTGTTCGTTCGTTCGTTTTTTTGTGCGTCACATTGATATCAAAAGAAACGACCTTACCTCCCTTTAAAGTAACTCTTTAATTTTTAGAAATCATGAAAACCACATTTTCAAAATAAAAGAACTTACGGTTTCAAATTGGCCATTTTCTTTTATAATTAAAAAAAAAAAGGGTCATGATGAGAGGAGGCAGTAAGATTTGTTTAAATTATAGATTCTTTTTAAAATTTTAAAAATGTATGCAAGTGAATTTTCATCCGGTCCTTTAGAATTTATATTAAAAAATTATTCAGAAAAACAAAACAACGTGTTGTTTTGTTGAATTTTCATTGAAAAAAATCTAAATTTTTAAAATCAATTATTTTTATGCTAAAAATTGTTTTAAAATTGTTATTATTTGTTTTATTTCATTTTTTATTAATTTTCTTTTTTGTTTAATTAAAAAAAAATCAATTCCATTATTTGACTATCGAAAAAAAAATTAGTTTCGTTAAAAATTTAATTATTTCTTTGCTTTTTTATATTCACAATTTTTACTTTACATATTCTTATAACAAATGTTCCTAATTTTTATTTATACATAAAAAAATAGTTTAATCGATAATGTAAAAGGTATTAAAAAAAGCTTTCATTATTTTAAATTCAATTAGAAATTATAGAAAACGTTTTATGTTATTTTGTTTTTAATTCTAGAAAATGTAGGGTTTTATCTTTCTGGTAAACCAAAAAATGCTGAAAAATAATGGATTTTAATAGATACGTAGTTAAACCAAAAGACAACAATTTACTAAAACTGCTGAATCGATAATTTTTCTAAATATAAAATTTTTTGGATTTTGGATAAAATGATGGTTCACTTTAGTTATCTTGTAATAATATATTTTTTTTTGGTAAATATGTACTTGACATACGATTTTTTTGGGTTGTTTAAAAAATTGAATGGAAATTTCATTTCATTCCACGATGGGGAACAGATAATCGGCTAGAGGGAAAAATATTTTTATCTTAATAAAAATGATAGCTTGTCGTAAAAAAGTTATGTTTTCGTTTTTTGTTAATAAAAATAGTTTGTTTAAAAAATAAAACATTATCAAAAGTGAGAGTGACAACACCACTTCGTTTAAAAAATAGGTAAATTATTTATTTTTCTGTTACTTTAAAAAAAATCAAATTAACTGGTTCTGTTTTATTTTTGTTTTATTTTTATTTAAATAAACTGGTTCTATTTTATTTTTATTTGGGGCGAACCACCCCCACGGCACCCTGTTTGCTATGTCACTGAATGATCGTTTAAAAAATGTATATTCTTTCGTCTTTTGGTTAATTCGATTATCGGCTATTTCCCCTTTGTGGAACGAAAGGAAAATTTCCATTCCATTTTGAAACAACTAAAAAAAGCGTATGACAAATGCATATTTACCCGGTTTCTTTTAAATTCACAGACTGATTTTTCTATTAAAGAACAACCTTAATTGTTTGCTTATGTGATCATTGTTTTTTTTAATCATATTTTAGATAAGAATGTTTTTTTAAATCAAAACTTAAAAAAAAATTCTAAGCAATTAATTTGCAGTATTCATTAAGATTTATTTAAATCAAAAGAATGCTAAACTTACTTTCTTATATTTCAACTACTATGGAATTTTCACAGGTTCTGCTAGTTTATGAAAAATAATTAATATTTTCGTTTGGCCTAAATATTATTTAAAATTATTCTACCACACTGGATCCCACTAAACCATCATTGGCTACCACTTTTTTCAAATATTTTGCGCAAATTACTAATTAGAGTTTATGGAACATTAATATCTACCTATAAAAATGAATTCTATTCAATTTTTTATTTAATCTTAGTATTATCTAAAGATATCCTTTTGGCTATTTTGAGATCACTTTTGTCAACTATTCCTTTCAAATATTTTACACGATCGTGCACATTTTAGATACAAAAAATGAATCAGCTTAGATAAATTACTTGAACGAAAACTTTCATTAAGATGAGTTGGAGTATTGTTTAAATCCATCGGTTTGCATCGATGAGTTTAAATAAACTATTTTTTTCACGGTATAACAAGAAGCTGTGTCATAAAATTCTTTAAATAGAAATATCACCCTGTCTGACAATATCAGTGAATCTAAAAGAAATGGGGTTGAGACATTTAGCTCCACCTACTAATCATGGGCGTTATTTTATTTTTTTTGCAAAGGTTAAACATACGTGCGTATGTGCTTTGATTGACATTTACAGGGAGTATGAATTCAATGCATTTGGTGACAAATCACATAGACAAATTTATATGCAATGATATTTATAAATCGAAATGAGCTAGTATAAAAATGAAAATCTTTTGTTGAAGGAAATCAAACACAGCTTTGCGACAAATACGGATTTACACAATTCGTGCTTTAATCTTATGAAAAGTAAAAAAGAGCAACAACAACGACAATAATAACAACAACAACAACAACAAAAAAGAAAGAAAAGAACACGCAATACGGATTATTCTAAAAGTAAGCCGGGCCAAAAATATATTCTAATCGACTAGGAAACCGTTGGAAAATCACAGATAAAGGATGGCGGAAAACTGTTGTACCTCCATTAATTGTTGTTCAGCATCTAAATCTGAATCAGGCCAATCTGTTCGTATCTTATTGTCTAAAGATGGTCGGTTTCGGATCGACCGTAAGGGACTTAAAGGTCAATATTTGAACTACATAAGAGATATTTATACATCCATCTTGGAAATTGGATGGGGCTGGGCATTAATCATTTTCTTCTCTTTCTACGCCGTTTCTTACATCGCATTTGCATTATTTTACTGGATTTTAAATTATGCACACGGAGACTACTCTCCATCTGGCGACCTGAACAATGGCTGCATCCCAGAACTGAAAACATTTGCAGAATTTTTTCTTTTCTCCCTCGAAACCCAAACCACAATTGGATATGGAGCTGTTTATCCAAATGTCGACTGTCCTGGAACTGTGCCCACTATTTACTTTCAAATTGCTATTGGCTTCATAATCGAGACTGCTACTCTTGGATTTATGTTCGCCAAATTAGCTCGACCAAAAGATCGTACCCATACAATCCAATTTAGTAAGAATGCCTGCATTTGTAAAGAGAATGGCCAACTAGTTCTACAAGTCCAGGTAGCGGATTTACGAGATACGCATCTTATCGATGCTCAAGTCAAAGGGATGTTGATTAAAGAGCATGTAACGCAAGAGGGTACTGTCTACCCACTTTATCAAACGCAGGTTGATTTTGAAATCAACGGTTTGGGTGGTAGAGTTTTCCTTATGTGGCCCGTTGTGCTGACCCATAGAATCACGGAGACAAGTCCGTTTTATCGCTTAAAGCAAGCAGATTTGCTGGCCAAAGAATTTGAACTGTTTGTGTTGATCAGCGGCGTGACTGAATCAACTGGAGAGTCGTGTCAAGTTCGAACGTCATACAACGCCGATGAAATTAGATGGGGCTACCGCTTCAACAACATAGAAGAATTCAACGAAGAGAAAAACAAATGGAGTGTTGATTTCAAGAGATTTGGAAGCACTGTTCCTTGTCCTCTACTTAGCCAAGAAGTTGCAGACGAAAAAGAAAATTTGAGCAAAGTTCATTGCTAATATGAACAATATAATTAAATGCAGAGATTTATTTATTTATTGCGATTCGGCGTGGCTGATTCGGCCAAAAAAATACATTTTGTACTTTTTGCATTCATTCTTTTTATTAATTCATAAATATTTTTTCATGTTTAAAAAAGAATAAAAAAGTTTAAAGCTTAGAAAAGTT
>JAYKTE010389476.1:0-19789 GCA_036873565.1 Xipholeptos notoides
GTAAAATATAACAAATTGAGGGTCCACAATTGTATTTTCGTGGTCCATGAAGTAAACCAACTCATAATTGTTTTTATTATTAAAAATTTAATTTCTACTGTAAGTAGAATACTTTATTTGCATTAATTTAGTTTTCATATAAAAATAAAGCTTAAATTATATGCTATTTCTTTGTTTATTAAAACGTCAAAATTTATATAAGGGAAAAATGGAATTTTGTTTTATGACCAATATATATGAAGGGTTCACCAAGAAAAAAAGGGAAAGGGGGTTCATGGGTAAAAAAAGGTTGCTCACGACTACTTTTAAATTTTCTGCATATAAATGGAAAATAATTGTTTGTTTTTTTTGGGGTTTTTTCCAGTGGCAGTATAGTGCAGACAAAGAGGTCATTCCAGTTGTCATCCAGTGTATTGTGGAAGAAGATGGTTTGTAAAATTCATTTTGTTTTTCTTCTTTCCATTGAGCTATATTCTTTTATTTAAAATTTGATTAAACTTATATAAGTACGTAACTCCGTTTCTTTGGACGCATCATATACTACTAGTTCAAATCCCAGTCAAAAACCATTTCATTTACTTTCAGCTGCCTCGGGCAGATGAGGCTTGTTAATTCTGGAGATAATTGGGGAGGTAAGTAATAGATAAAGTCCAATGAAATAAGGATGTATCTACTTGGTCGAGCACAAACCCAAGTTAGGCACAAGGCCAGTTCTACATGCTCATCATATCCCTGGGCTTTTGTAATCAGTGTTGGCCTTCACCAAGGATGAGTTACTCTCATTGAGTTGACGAGTCTCATCCACCTGGGTTTTTGCAATCAGTGTTATGCTTACACCTAGATGGGTTACTTTCCTGAGTTAACGAGCCTCATCTGCCTCAGACAGCGGAAAGTGAATGTAGTGGTTTTGACTTGGATTTGAACTCTTGTAATACGATTCCAGAGTCCAAGGTTTTATCATTACTCCTCCCTTACTGCCCTCTTCCTCCCTCGAGGTGCATGGTCGAAATAAGATGTCATTTGGTGCAAACTATTGTATGAAAAATTACACTCTATTAACATGAAAAGTTAAGGAGTTCAACCCTAGATGCAATGACAAACTGCCAAAACAATTGCCATAACCCAAACATTTTGCTGTCAAAAATATTTCTAACACCCATCATGGCTAATTATCTGTACATTTCTTATTTCAGAACATGCTGGTCATTCACATGTTACATTTGCTGTTGTGGAAAAAAACTCTGACAGTGGCTATGTACTTAAACCACTCAAACAGAAACAATGTGTTGGTGGCCTGTGCTATTTACTACAAGAGATTTATGGAATTGAAAACAAAAATCTTGAGAGATCAAAGGTAAAATTAGGCTCTACATTGCGAGTGAATCACTCTCAATTGCGAATTATCTTTCCAAATGGCGACTAAAAATTATAAAACACTTATCCTTTGGCGACTGTTTTTTTCACTGACAATCTTCCAAGTACTGAGTGAAAAAATGTCTTTTCAACCTTTTTTAATATAAAACAAAGTGAAATTATTTAAACAATGAAAGGTTTAAAAGAAGATAAAATAAAACAATGTACTCTATACCAATAATATTGGTTTATTTGTAAGATTAGAGTGAAATAACATTTGATGGGTTTGGCTAGTAAATTTTCTATTTGGCTAGTATTTGGCTAAATTTCATGGTAGATGCCTTTTCATTGATATTCAGATTCATTTTTTTACCCATTTTTACTGTAAACTGATCTTAATTGTTATAGTTTGTACACTTGCATAATAATTTGGTTCATGCTATTTCCAGTAAAGTCCATTTTACTCAAAATATGGCATGCTTCTGACCTTTTTATTGTATCGTTATAAGATATTGAATAAAGATTGCTCAAATTTCACTAGATCCTAATCGGAACATTTTGGTACGCAAAAAATTCAAAAAAACCATTTGCATAATAATTTGGTTAACCCTGTAGAGCCTAAAATTTCTTTTCTCTTTTTTTAAATTCTTATTTTGACTGACGATCAAGATTAAATAATTTCTAAATTCAGAATTTTTTGTTCTCTTTTCTATTCAGTTGGATGCTGAGGATGAAATTGAAGATACTGGATCTGAATGTGTAATTTGTATGTCAGACATGCGAGATACCTTGATTCTACCCTGTCGTCATTTATGTCTATGCAATAATTGTGCAGAATCATTGCGTTACCAGGCCAGTAACTGTCCTATATGTCGCGCTCCTTTTAGAGCCCTCTTACAGATCAGAGCCATGCGAAGAAAGCAGGTGTCTTCCAATCTAACCCAGGTAAATCTTAAAAGAAAAGTAAACGATCTTATTGTTCTATTTGAATTATTTTAATTTAATATTTGACTTTATAGTTTCAAGTTAGCATTCTCAGATGTTCCTATTTTAGATCAAAGTCTTGATTTGTTATCTGATGATGGAAAATATTAAGACAATATGATTCCCCAGCTTTCTTCCAAAAAAAAAAATCACATCACATCAAAACAATAAAAACTAGAATGTAACAGACAAAAAAATGTCAATCCCTGAGGATGGTCAAGGAGGACTGTATATGTTTGGAAGAAAACTGGGGAATTATATTAAGACATTCAACCCTGCAACTAAGTTCTTGTTAGAAAGCAACGATGAAATCAGAAGGAAATTTAATGTAATCTCTTATTTAGTTCTAGATGTAAATAGAAATTAATGGATGGGTTATTTAATGCATTTTAGATCAGTTAAGCTATTTTCTTGCACTCCTTTTTAGTGAACCTATCCTGTGATACCTTCTTGAGATACAAATTTAATTCCATGACTGCCGTTGTATCTCAAAAAATAGTATCTCTCCCATTTAAATTAAAAGAAACAGAATTAATCCGTTCAAAGGATAAGAAATTTACCCAAAATATCCTAAAATTATACTTAAAATTACCCCATATATAACTGAAAATCATATACCGCATAGTAATTATAAGTAAAAACACCAATATGTATATATTACAATAATGAAAGGTTGATTTGAGTACTCACCAGCTGAACAAGTGCTAATAGCGAACCGGGTGCATGCTATGAGGGGGGGAGAGAGAAGCTAGGCCACCACACACATGAGACTAGAAAGGCCAAGATAAACGCAAATTACTTTTTAAGCTTTCATTTTTATTTTTTAGGATTTTTTCATTAGGCTCTAACAATGAAAAAAAATCTTATACTTGTTGCTAGCAGAACAAACACACTGCCATCTACCAATGGCATCTCGTGATTTTTGATTTTTTGAAATGTTGATTGTTGTATCTTTAATTATTTGTCATATCTCAAGTTGAAAATCTAGTGAAAATTTTTGTCATATCTAAAAAAAATCGTAAAAAATTAAAAAGTAAAACATAAAATACTTTTCGTTGACTCTCCTCAAGTAAATGTCAGATTCAATATAGTAATATATAAAATCTATTTTTAAATGGAATCAAATATGAAAAACTATTAAAAAGATAGTTATATGATTTTATTTTTATTTTTTTCTTTAAATCTAGGGTGGAAGTGAAGAAGATAACTTTGTGAGCCAAGAAGGAGTTCCTCCTGGTTATGAAGCTGTCTCATTGCTTGAAGCTCTCAACGGTCCTTATCAAAATAACTCTGTGCCAAGTCCAATGCAAATGTCACATGAAGGTCAGTTACAGAATATTTACAATGACAATATTATTAAAGAAAAATTGTATTTGCCATCTACAATTGACTTGATGGAGTTTTAACATGTTTCTTCCCTTTTTCTTTGTCTTCATTTAGTAGGCACCTCAAAAACAATGGATATTTTTCATTTAAATCCAGTCAAAATCAACCAAAATCCATCATTAATTAAGTTTTATTATTATAAAGATATTAACCCAACTTTTATCTATATATCGATAGGATAGCGCGTGTGTTCGTTATTTGGGGTGTCACACTTATATCAAAAGCAACAACCTTAACTCCCTTTACAGTAACTCTTTAACTGTTAAAACTCATTAAAACCATTTACTTTAATCTTTTGGACCCTGAAGGGCTGATATTTCGGCCATGGTGAACTAGCAAAAGAGACGACACAACTGATACTTTGGCCTTCCATGGTTCTCAAACAGAACGACTGATTAGCCCACCCTACATTATCAAATAGGGAAGTCTACGCGAGTTCGAATCCCAGTCGTTCCATTTGGATTCATATTTGGACTAATACTCTTGGGGAAGGTATGAATCCCTACATTCCCTCCAGCTATGGGTTAAATAGTGTGTATTGTGTTATTCAAAAAACTAAGCGTGGAAAAAAATTGACGTTTACCAAAAATTATTCTTCTTGGCATTAGATGACCTAAAAGGCTGATATGCCGTAAAACACAAACAAACTATGTTATCAAAAATTTTGCTTGTTACTGACTTTTACGTCAGGATCCAAAGGGTTAAGGAATACTCAAATTTTAACTTAATGGGTGTTAGAAACTTCATGGAAAAAATATGCTGTGTTATTTTTCAATGTCTATTTCCTAAAAAGAATAACTACTTTGTTTTAATTTCATGTAATTTTAAGAACTTTAAGAAAATCTAAAGAAAAAAAAACAATTTCAATACTTGTGAAATCAATTATTTATGGACTGAAGGGTAGTTTTCTTCTTGCAAAAATAGTGTAGTCTGTTTGTGGTGTGTTCAAATTCATTCTAAATAGATCTAGATGCTTATCTTGTATTGATTTATTTTGTATGAGGTCTGAATAGGGAGCATTTCAAAGGTTATCCATCTATTATTTACTTGTTGGTTTCAGTAGACTTTGTAAATTCCTTGAATTTCTGTTTAAACTCATGAACTTAAAAATCATTTATACTTACTTGTTTTGGATTATTTCTCGTATTTGTTATTCCTATTTTTCAATCACTTGAATCTGAAGAGTCTTTTGATTTCATTGGTAATTTACAATTGGTATCAAATTAAGCATCAATATAGTTAAGATAAAATTGAAAACCAGGAGTACTGTGTAAAAAAGTTAGAAAAACAGATCATTCCATTTTGACAAAAGTTGCAGACTTTAAGAAAACAAAGTTAGCCACTGAACCATTCATTATTAAACAAGAATAATGAAGGCAATGATAGGAAGCATTCTACATATTCTAGAAGTTTTCTCTTTAGTTTTTACAACTTCGTACAGTTTTTTTTTTTGTATTAATTGCTAAGTATGATAATAAGAAAACAGGTTTGTCAACTACCTAACTCAAAACTCTTGGTAAGTGAAAGCCTCCACAAAATATGAATCCTATAACATTATCTTTTCATTTGATTCATTTTCATTTTTTTAGATATTACTCCAACAGAGAGAGATGGTGAGCATGATGGTGACAGGCTGAGCGGCAGAAATAAGCACAACAATAGAACCAGTATGTGTTGGAAGAAATGGTTACTTTCATTGTCATCTATTCTTTCGTCTTTTAACATCTCTGTATTGTACATTTTTCAGTTTGTCCTTATTTTCATTGCTTGGTAGTATTTTCCCCTACGATATGTGTATCTTTTTTGGCATAATTTTCTTCTTGTGGTGTGGCTATTCTTTCTGTCAAGGTTATTCTCTTCTTAGTTGTTTTGTATTTTCTACTGACAAGTGTCTGTCTTATACAACTTGATCAATTAATGTTGATATACTCTTCTAGGTTGTTTCTTCTAACTACTTTGGCATTACATTTTCTTAATACATTTTACCCATGTAGGATATTTAATTCATAAAAAAATACAATCTATTATATTTAGTAAATTATAATATTTATTTTTTTGTGTGTTGAGTGTAGTGGAAGTTTTGTAAATAACAAGAATGACTCTAGATAGAAATTATAGAAAGAAAGAAAAACACTTTATAGAGAAAGAAATAGTTGAAGTTCCAAATATAATTTTTAGGTGTGTAATTATTAAAGGCAAAAGAACAGTAATAGTCCAGCTGGAAATATTTCAATGTCAGTATGAAATCCACAAAGCAGTATTACTTTTTTCCTTCAAATGAAACAGCAGAAGAATATCTAAAAATTAAAGGGAATCAAAATACATTAAATAATATATGTGACAATTTTGGCACTTAATTGGCTCATTGCTGTTATTCCTAGCTATGAATGTACTCTTCCAAATCTAGATGAAAATACCTTAGATCAGTATACCAAAAATATTGCTTCAGTTTTACACATACCTTTCTTTAGGTAATCTATATATATATATATATATATTCATTTCATTCCCTTTGATTTGGTCAGTTGATGTAAATCGAACAAATGATGATGCATGTCATTGAAGATCGTGAAACTTGTGAACTTGAATGCCTGGCATCCTTGTTGATTGCGTATAAACATTTTATTGCATAGAAAGAAAAGTAACAGTTGTGGTCTTCTGAAACAAATTCTAGAAAGTATTTGTTGCTATCAAATAATTAATATTTGCTTCAGAATGAGGAATAATCAACTTCAGAGTGGGAAATTGGAGTTGATTATTCCATTTTGGAGTTGAAATGGTATAATATACTGAAGGTTGAGAAATTTTTTATCTATATTTTTAAATCTAGTTATCATTATTATGAATGACTTAAAAAAGTATACATTCATATTATTTTTTATTTTCTTATTTAAGAATCGACATTGTTTAAAATTCTTAGTTGATTTTTACATTTCTATAAACCATTTTGTCATTGTTTACTTTCATGTCTTTTCTTTTTTAAATCCTTTTTCTTTGTGAACATGCAAACTAGTATCTAACTATATACATTTAATTGCAGGAACCTAAAAATCTTTTTTTATTTTTTCATGTATTTTTTTTCAGCTTCACCTATTTTTTTTTTTTTTTTTCTACTCAATGTTGTTTTTTCTTGCAGTTGAATTATGGACTGAGCTAACCAGGTCCTTTCCATTTGCATGCTACTTACTCTGCTTTGAATGTTTTGTTTTTGCTTGTCAGATTTTCTTTAAATTATATGAAACATATTTCTACCTTTTTCTTCTTTTTGTATATTCTTCCTGATGGCAGGTGTGTGTGTGTGTGTGTATATGTATATATATCTATATTTATAAATGAGAGAGAGATAAGAAATATATACTTTTTTTATTCATCAGCTAGTGCCTTATGTGGTGCTGGATTTTTATGAATTTTCTTGATGGGTTTTGTCAGTGGCGTAGTAAAGGCAAGGGCAGGAGTTAGAAAATAGAAAAAAAATTAAAAAGAGCCAATTCTACAAGTATTAATCTGACTATTTTCCTCATCCTTACTATTTTCTCTCACACTATGTTTCAACCAAATTACCCTTTGGTCTTCTTCAGGTGGCATAAATTGACTCCCATTGTTTTTAGATCTTTTTTTTAAAATTTTAGTGTTGGTTGAAACTTAGTCAGACATGGTTGAGGAAAATAGTCTGAATAATGCTTCTAGAATTTATCATACCGCATCTCAAGGAGTGAGACAGAAAATAATAAGGATGAGGACAATAGTCCGAATAATACTTGTAGAATTTATCATACCTCATTTCAAGGATTCCAAAAATAAACAAGAGTTTAATTCAACAATATTTTTATAATTATATGTTTTTTGTTTTTGAAAACTCTGCATTTTTTTTTTTTTTACGATGACGACAACTGACTGTATATGTATACAAGTACTGTAATAAAATGAAAGTCTAGGACTAATAGTACTGTTCTAGAATTAAACCCTGGATAGTAGTTCCAGGAAAATATTTTTAGCCCTTTTTGGAATTTTGAAGGTTAACGGATTATCAACAGCCAGCAAGGGCGGGAAGGGGGTTAAAATCTTATGACCGCCTCCGTGGCAAAAACAGTTGCTATGCCACTGAGTTTTGTTTCACCATCTACATCTTTTTGCAACCAATTTCTAAAAAAAATAATTTTGAAATCCGGTCATTCAAACAGTTATAGAATTTAAATTCATAACTAAGTGGATAAAGGATTTATAGAAATTAGTGCAAAAGTGAAATATTCTACAAAACCCACCAACTGGGATTTCAACTATTATACCATAATGATTTCTCTGGTGTTGTTTATATTAATATTTCTTATACAAGGGTTGTTCCAAAACTTATGCCACCTATTTTTTTAAAGTTGTTTTTTTAAGAGTTGAAGAGCTACGAAGACTGGAGTAGTACCATTAAAACGAGAAACCTTTTATGCTCCAGAATTTTTTTTCATATGGTCACCACCATTCTCGGACACTTTTGCCAGCGATGAACTAGACAGTCCATTTTTGCATCCGAAACACGCTTTGTCATGAATCAATGAAACCATCTTCTAAGTCGAATGACATCAACTGCATTGACTTCATAAATGTTCAACAGAGGCTGATGAATGTTGATCAGTTTAATTTTTTCTACACTGAGGAATTCAATGACGCACATCCATAACAGCGGTTGCTTTCATAGTCTCACACTGTCAATATCTGCAACAGAGATAAAACTTTTCAGCTTAGGAATGCATAAGTTTAGTCCTCATAAGAATGCAATTTGCAATCCCTTCTGATATTCATGAGGGTGGAATTTAAAAAAAAAATTGAAGGAATAACTTTTGGAATGACCCTCATAATTACTAGATTACTATGAAAAATTCTCAGTTAATTTGGGTGTTCATTATTATTGTTATTATTTTTTATTCAAAAGTAATGAAATGTTTAAATTAAATGTTAGAATGTGCTGTAAAACACAAACAAACAAACTTACCTTTCAACATGAGGCTTTGTCAACACTACTTATTATAATATTATTTACTTTTTTCAAAACTAGCATATTTACCGGATGCTTGGGTGCTGGATTAAACAGTTACATCTGTCAGTATAGACGATTTAAAGTTTTAAAGAATTATTTAAATTTAAAAAAAAAATTCTAATCTTTTCAGATATTTTTAAAAAATTAAAAAAATGTTTATTAATGAAAAATTTAGAATGCCAACTTTTTATTTGAATGTGTAGCTAAAGGCTTCTGTGAGATACTAGTTGTCAGAGTCTGTTGATAACCACAATATCTCAATTATTATAATTGAAAAAAAAATTTCTAAATCAATATTTTTCCAGCTAAAAACAGATTAAAAAGTTTGCTTCAGGTCTGAATATTCTTTGTCAAATTCCACGACCGTAGACAAAGAATTGTCAGAGGAGTTTGGTAGGGAAAAAAAATTGCCCTCACACACACATTTTTCACTTTTAAAGATATATATATATAGATTGAAAAAATTTTTAAATTTCTTTTCACTTTTTAATTTAGATAACTTTGGTTTATGCAGCTGTACAGGATAATCCTGATTTTATTTTATTCAATCTTTTTTGTTTTTCTGTTGTATTTAGGAATTCGGGAAAAGAAAAGATCTTTAAAACGGTAATTAATAATTTCTCATCTTTTTATGTAAAAATAATATGAAATTCATTTTTAGGTAGAATATTATTTCCACCCTATAAATTCTTAAGTGTTCCATATCGATGATAAAACTACAGTTTTATACTATCTACATTGTTTGTTTGGATTATTATTATAATCTTCATTGTTAAATTTAGATAAAGTTTGGCCTTTACACCATCTATAAAATAAAAATGTCACTTTTATTTTTAAATGGTTTACTATTTAGAAGGGGAAGCTGACTTGGGTCAATGGATAGGCAGTCGGACTTCGGAATTGTAGTATGCAAGTTTGAATCCCAGTTCAGTTTGCATTTATATTTTGGCTAGTACCCTTGGGAAAGGTATGAATCCCCACATTCCCCCCAGCTATGGGTTAAATAAGTGCATATTGTGTTATTTAAAAACTGTGTGCACAAAAAATGACGTTTACTAAAAATGATTGTTCTTGGCATTAAATGACCTAAAAAGGTTGATATGCTGTAAAGCGCAAACAAATACTTTTTAGAAAATCAGTTTTTTGTTGATTGGGAATTACCCAAAAAAAGACACTCTAAAAATGTGTGTCTCTTTGAATTGCAGCCGTCAGACTAATGAAGTTACTGGTAGCCGTCAACAAGCCCAAAACCTTAATGATGATTTAGTGGACAAAGAAAATAAAACAAATGAAGCGATAATTGCAAAGAATACTCAGCCAACAACACCAGAAGTTGTCATGTCTGAACAGATTGTTGGCAGTCAAGGAAATAAGGAAAACGAAAAAAATTCAGGCAGTGACGTAGAAGCTGTGTAAGTAAATGGTGCATTTCTTTTTAATTTATTTTTTGTGTGTGTTTTTAAAATAAACTTCAGCAAAAGTTGGTACTAAAAATCATCTTTCATATAGGAGACATTCAGATTAACAATCCAATCATTGCCGAAAATAAAAAACTGAGAAAAAGACAAAAAAAAAAAAAAGCAAGTAAACCACAGGATACACTTCATATTATCAGAAAATATGTTTTTTTATATATGAGCAAGTAAACAATAGGACACGCTGTGATTGGCTGAAAATCTTTGTCCCGTGCACTCTCATTGGCCACCAAGCGTTTGCTTGGTAGCTTAAGGCATACGATTGGTTAGTGTGTTCCGGTGCTTGTCGAATTGTACTCCCAAGATTTTAGTCAATTTTCACCCATGTTTTAGTCTCAATTTGACCATTTGGTAGAGGAGGCTTTTAGGAATACAGTGGTATACAGAACTCGTTTTTTTGCCACGGTGACACTTTTTAGGTTGTTACTCTCAATGCCTCATATGTTGGTTGTTAGAAATTAACATGCGTGACTTTTTTTCTTTTCTTTTTTTAAACCTTTTTATTTTTTTTCCTTGTAGTTGTTTAAAAAAAGGATTATTACTAAGCTCTTAAGTCCCACCTCACTTTATCTATATATGCTTACTCAAATTTAAAAATGCACCTTTAAACCAGCAATTAATCATAAAGCATCTTAATCAAATCCAAAAGATATAACTATATATGAATCAAATCTTCCAGGGCACCAAATTTTAAAAAAGACTTTATTTGAAAAATGTTCACCTATATTAAACTAGCAGATTTACACGGTATTGCCCAGGTGCTATTTAAACAGTTAGACATACATGATTTTAAATTTTTAGACTAATTAAAAAGTTTTTTTAAATTTTCTAATTTTATTATATTACATAAAACTTTAGCCGAACATTCAAATAAAAAGTTTTTTTTTTTTTTTAGATAAAGACTTTTGTGAAATACTGGCTATCGGCATATTGACAACAACGATATGCTCAATTATTAAAATTGAAAAAATGTATCTCAATCAATATTTTTCTGACTAAAGACCGATCAAAAATTTTTCCCCAGTTCTTAATATCCTTTGTCAAATTCTAAGGCTGTAGATGAAGAATTAGAGGAGGAGTTTGGTATAGAAAAATCACCCTTACACACGCATTTTCACTTTTATAAATATACTAGCAGATTAACCTGACGTTGTCAGGATGCTGGACTGCTGGATTAACAGTTACATGACTTTCTTGGCAGCTAAATTTCCATTTGAAAACCAATTAAAAAGCTTGCTCTATATCTGAATACCTTTAAATGACAAATTTCAATTGTTTAGACTCAAAATTAAGAGAGTATTTTGGTAGAGACTGCAAAGGTTAAATCTTTCAACTTTGACCCCAATTTTGACACCTTAGCAGTTATTTTTTCTGGCTCAAAGCCAATTAAAGTTTTCTCCAGGCGCATATAACCTATATCTAAGATTTCTAGTGTTTAGACCCAAAATTTGTGGAGTAGTTTGGTAGGAAGCGCAATGCTCAAATTTTTAAACTTTGACCCCTTACCAGGTAAATTTCTGGGCCAAAACCAATTAAAAAGTTTTCCCCATGTCTGAATACCCCTAATGTCAAATCTCAAGTCTGTAGACTGAAAATTGACCAAAAAGTTTGAAAGGGAAATGTCCACAGACAGACAGACAATTTCACTTTTATATATATACCTAGCAGATTAATCCGGCGTTGCCCGGGTGCTTTAACCTTCGACCTCTTACAAGCTAAATTTCCATGTGAAAACTGATTAAAAAGCTTGCACCATATCTTAACCTTTCCGTCAAATATCAAAGTTTAGACCTAAAAGTAGTTTTTCTTCGACTTTGACTCCCATTTTGAGCCCTTACAAGTTATTTTTTTGGCTCAAAGCCTATTAAAAAGTTTCCTTCAGGTCCAAGTAACCTATATCTAAAATTCAAATGTTTAGACTCAAAATTGGCACAGTAGTTTGGTAGGAAGCGCAACGGTAAAATCTTTGAACTTTGACCCCTTACCGGGTAAATTTTTGAGCTAAAACTGATTAAAAAGTTTTTCCCATGTCTGAATACCCTAATGTCAAATCTGTAGGCTGAAAATCGACGGAGAATTTTGGTAGGAAAATGTACACACACACACACACACACACACACATAAATATATAGATAGATAGATAGATAGATAAGCCAAAAAGAGAAATGAAAAAGACACTTTTTTTAAAACTCTTATAGGTAAAAAAATATAATTTAAAATTTTCTAAATTTATTTATCTGATATTGTGTGAAAATTTTGCTTGGGAAAAGTTACGGAGAAATGTCTTATGATTTTACTTTTACTTTATAGTGAATACAGAATTTTTTCAAAAAATTATGCTCACTGCTTTTACAGGCCATTAAAAAAAATTTTTTTTCTCTGCTGGCCACATGGACTAAAACCTTTTACTTGTTAGTGAATTTTAAGAGTTTCAGTCTAATGTAAAGAATACTTTTATTTTATGTTCTGTCTTTCTGTATAATCAGTGTTCACTTCTTTTTTCATTCCTTTGGCTACTCTAATTTCTGTTTAATTTTAACCTAATTTTATCCAATCATTAGTCATTCAGTAGTATAGAGTTGGGAGAGGACCAACATGTGTTGTCGCGCACAAAGTTTACAGAATATTCCAATATGGCTGCCTCCTGTATCTTCATACAGACAAAGTGGGTAACTCCTGTCTTGCTTCTGGCAAGGGACATAACTGCCACCTCTATAAGAAGTTTTCTAGAAATTTATTTTTGTTGAATTTACCACCCTTTCTGCTTTTATCCACAGCTATACTTCAAAAACACTTTATTAAAATCAATCCCACCAAAATTACCTAGTTCATACTGGCAGTAATAAGTATTTTATTTTTAAAATTTACTTACAGCATTTTCTCATAAAGGTAAACACTTTACTTGTGTGTGTACATTTAAGATAATATAATTTATAAAATATTTTTTTTGTTTTTTTTTTTCCCTTAAATTATAGTATACATTCAATGACTACTAGGTTGTGGTCAATGTCTGCCTCAGCTCAAAGGTAGCTATAGTTTTAATATTATTCAGTATTTTTGTTTGGTTAATGTAAAAACCAATTTCCTATGCTTATTCTCTAGTGTTTGTTTTATTGGTGTTGTTTTGTCGGTACAATCATGTTTATGTGAATGTCAACGTTTTTCTTTGGTTTAATCTTTTTCTATATTTCAATCTGTTTGTTCTTTGTTTCAAATTCTATCATCTCATAAAACCTTTTTAGATATCTTAAGTACAATAAACCAACATCTTCTACACAGTTTTGCATAAAAGTATGTCACATTAATCAAGCGTGCCTGCAGTTGATGTGGACAGTCCCCTTCATAGGATCTTCGTTTGCGAAGCCAAGCCATAGATAGATGTCACATTAATATAATAATGTTAGATATGACATCTTTATGTACAACTATTTTTCGGACTGCTCTCCTTATCCTTGTCATTGTTATCTTCACAACGTTTTAGCCAGTGAACCCTTCAGCGATTCAAGTGATTAAACTCTGGTTTAAATAAGGAGTTAAGTTCGAAATTCTGTGATTCCCGATTATGACAAGAAGTTCGATCACCTGAAGACGGCTGAAGGGTTCATTGGCCAAAACGTGAAGATCGCAAAGACAACGATGAGGACAGCAGTCCGAAAAAGAGTTGCAGAAATTATCAAGGTTTCCAAAAAACCATGACCTCTTTATATTTATACCAGTCCAAAAATAACAAAAGTTATTTTGTGATTTACTACTAAATAAGTCTTTTTATTTTTTCTGAATATTTGAATTGTAAATGAACGTGAATGTTGGCATGATATTTTTTCTCAGCTTGACATGTTTTGTGAGAATTTTCATTTTGGTTTATATACATTTGGATCTCTTATTCTCTATAAGATACCTTTTTTTCTTATTCATTAATGGACTTGTTTTTGCCCACTCACCCATCTTGTATATTTTCATTTTGCTTTTGTTTTCGCAAACATTATCTTTTTATACATAAAACCATTTTTGTTGCTTCTAATGAATTTAAAAAACAATATTATTGACTTACAATTGTATCTTTTATACAGTATCATTTTTTACAAATTTCTTTTATTTAAGCAAAATAATATTTCGAAGTGCCTCCAATATGTATACCCTGTCATGAATTAAACACATCCTAATTGAAGGCAAAACTTACCAACCGAACGACTTAAAATAACTTTTCAGCACTGTACAAATAGAAAATATTCTAAATTTTTTTAAAACAATCTGCCTATACTAGAAAATTGGGCCAAGTGAGTGTGTTTGGCTGTCGCGCAACCACAACCACCCAAAACAACATCCAACATCCACAGCAAATGGCACTCTGTTGCATTTCCTCCTCTTCTCGAATAAACAAAAATAAGGAGCAAGATGACAGTACCCGATACTCTGACACGGGTGGGAGCATCCTTTAAGAATTTAACAACTGAAATTATGGTTTTGGGTTTGTTTGTCTTTTTTTTTAATAAAATTAATGTGCCTAAGAAAAAATTCAGATGATCTGAAAATGGTCAACTTTTGAAAATATTCACATTGGAATCACCTCCTCAGCTTGAATGTGGGGGTCCACTTGGGGCATTGGGCTGTGGATAGGCAGCCGGACTTCGGAATGGTAACACCCGAGTTTGAATACCAGTTGTTCCTTTTACGTTCACATTTGGACTAGTATCCTTGGGAAAGGTAGGAATACCCACATTTCCTCCAACAATATAGTGTGCACTATTTAAGTGCACACTGTTGTTTAAAAAAAATGTGTGGACAAAAGAACGTTTATCAAAAATGATCGTCATTGGTATTAAATGACCTGAAAAAGAAACCATTAAGAAACCTCAGAAAAATAGCCAGCAATGCTTTGCGCATTTGCTAATCAAATATATTAACCCTTTACTGCCAAATTGTACTTTCAAGGCCAGTTTACATTTTCCTACCACAAGCCCAAGTGAGTCTCAAAGTCAAATTTATGTATTTTTATAAATAAAAATGTTTTTGTTGATTTTTCTTTCCCTTTATCCTCTTCCTTTGAGTGAAAAACATAAACTCATGTACATTTTGATTTTATTTATTGCATAAACAAAATTCTGGCAGTTAAGGGTTAATATTCATTAACCACATTGCATACAACATTCTTTTTATCATGTGATTCTGCCAGATGGGTATATAAATGCCATTCGTCTTTTTGGCAAAAGTCTACATGCGTGTATGTATATGTCATCCAATTGCAAGTGGTTAACATGGATATAACTTAACAGAATCTTCATTCAGACGAAAAAAAAAAAAAAATGTAAAAAGTCAACTATCCTCTAAGAAGCATAATCCTGTTATTTGTGTATTTTTACAGACCTCCATTAAGTGAGGAAAGTAAGCACTCTGATAAAAACATGGTGTCCAGCGTCAATAGCATCTCTTCTGAGGCTCTCAGTGACAAGACTGGCCGACAGACACCAGTAAGTAAACAGCATTTTATTTAATCTCTCTCTTTCTCTCTCTCTCTTTCATCAAAAGAATTGCATGGCTTTGCCCTGGGCACTTAAAACAAAAAAAAAATTTTAATAAATTATTTCACCATTATTTTCAATCAAACTCTATTTGTAAAAAAAAAAGTTCTAATACTTTATAAAAAGATCTAAATCAATGTTTTTCCGACTAAAAGCCGATTAAAAATTTTGCCCCAGGTCTGAATTCGCTTTATATCAAATTCCAAGACTGTAGACAAAGAATTGGTGGAGGAGTTTTGTAGGAAAAAAATCACCTGCGCACATGCATGTTTCACTTTTATAGATGTATAGATTGGTACTAGCTCATTCAGCTTCTTAGATTCTGGCATCAGGAGTTGACATGCCATTAAACCCTAATAACCTAACCCTAGATTCGTGGGTGTTGTTAACTCCTTCTTTTGGTCGGTGTAATACTTTGTCCAGTGGTTGTTGTTCTCTGGTTATATCTGCAAATGTGTTCTTGTCCACAATGAGGAAAACTTCACAACAAACGCATCTTATTTTTTTAATATGAATAGAAATATTTTTATTCAATCGAAACTTGAAGAGAGAATAAATGTCTTTCTTTTTTTTTTAAATATAAACTAACTTAACTTCACAGCACCAATACCAATACCTCCTCTCTCCCCTCAAAAAGGTTGATATGCTATAAAAACAACAAAGAAAAAACAAATTTTATGAAATTTTTATTTTTGATAATCCAAAACTTTAAGTTTATTTATTGTCTAATCAATAATAATCCATGAAGTAAGTTTTAAAGAAAGTTTTCTTAACCCCATCAGACTGAGTTACCGAATATTAGGTTATCAATTTCTATATCGTAATTTCTATATACCAAGTTACCAAATCTTCAGTATTTGGCACAGCACGTCATGAAGTACCAAAAATTTTAGCCAATCACAGTTAAATCTCGTATTTGGTGTGAGGCTAGCCATTGCTCTCTGGCAACACAGCACTGGATATTTTGCAAAAATTCACAATGTAGCAGGCATTGGAAGCTTTGAACTATTCAGACGAAGATGAAGTAGATGCTACTAATACTTTTCTAACCCTTATACATTTTTCTTATTTTTCGCCAGGGAGGCCAGGTATAAGGGCGAGTTAGTGTACGAGGCTTAGGTCTGGTTGGGTTATGGTTGACCATTATTTGTGTGACGTATTTAATGCCATTGGTTTCCTTGATTTCTGTTTCTCCAAGATTTTTCTCACTTGGTCTGCTTTAATCCCAACCTTTTTTTCTTTCTTTACTTCTCAGGGAGACAGGAAAGATGTGGTTGCAGTTGACTGTGAAACACAATCCATGGAACGAGGCGAGTACTTAAAGTTGTATGAACAAGCTGAGCAGGAATGCGAGTCGGACTACTTACGCACTTGTTCGCAGACTACTGCATCTACTGACCACTTTCTAGAAGATTCCACGTCGTGCTCTGAGCCTGATGAAGCTGAACCTGAGCTAGACTATGATGTGGAAGGTGGGTGGGCTCTGCAGGGGGACCAATTCACTCTTATCTAAATTTTTAATTCCAAATTCACAAAGCAACAAAATATTTTACCATTTTATTTTGAGAACATCTAATCCCTCCTTAATTTTAAATTTATATTTGTTTGTCCTTAATATTGTGTTATTTTTTATTGCTATTTAATTTCATATCTGTGATAGCACTGGCCAAATAATTGTTATAAATCCTTTTTTTTTACATTTTGCTCTTAAAATTAGTTTAACCCTGTGTTGGTTATGTAGAGTATGCAAACATTGCTGGTCAGGTGGGGTATTTTCACACCCCAGTTTCTGCGACCAGAATAAGAAATAAAGCATATTGGTGTACCATAGTGGCCATCTTTCTGGACAGATGAATGTGGGCAGAGGGGAGAAAATTGGAAGGGCTTTACTTACTTCGAAAGTTCTTTCTTATTCCCCTTTTAGAGTTGAGAGAGAGGCACATCTTCATCTTCATTCTTCTGGTGTCTGATAATGAAAGGTGATGGAATACAAAGACTCAAAAGAATGGAGTTCATGCATGTTTATTTGAGACGATCTCCACTTGAGCCATTTCGTCTTCTCTGCGGAAAGCCTGACTACCCACAAGTTATATCTCACCAGTCAAGGGCAACACTGATTACAAAAGCCCGAGGATATAATGAGCGCATAAAACTGGTCTTGTGCCTAACTTGGATTTGTGCTTGACCAAGTAGATATAACTTTATATCGCACCTGAAACTCACAAAGTTGGCTGAAGCAAACTTTGCCAGCTTTAAACGAGTGACGGTATTGTATTCACTATAATTTCAAAGGTAAATCAAAAAGTCTTGAGACAAATTGAAAAAAAACTTTCTTTATGGAAGTTGCAAAATTATTTTTCTACATAAGATCCAGGGAAGTCGACTTGGGCCAGTGGATATTCAGTCAGACTTCAGAATCGTAGTATGCAAGTTCGAATCCCAGTCGTTCTGTTTATGCTCACATTTGGACTAATACCCTTGGGAAAGTTATGAATCCCCACATTCCCTCCAGCTATGGATTAGATAGTGCATATTGTGTTATTCAAAGAACTAAGCATGGGCAAAAAAATGTTTAACAAAAATGATTGTTCTCTGCATTAAATGACTTTAAAAGTCGATGTGCCATAAAATACAAACAAACAAACATAAGATCCACCCAGCTCAATACACTTCTGTAAACAATGTTTCCACTTAGAAATTCCCACTTGATATAATTTTGTTGTTCTATTTTCATTCAGATCGAGTTTTTTCATATGTCTTAGAACTTTTTGATTTATACTGGTATTAGTCAGTCATGAGGGGCTTTTGGTGACTCTCAAAAGCCAAATTGATGTATACTCCGTAAATCATATGCTACACTCTCAATGAGTTAGAAAAAGAGTGCATAAAAAATTATGACCTAGAAATTACGAGTATTTAAAAACAATTGGGGTGTCCAAACACTCCATGTGACCAACACAGAGTTAATTAAGAAAATGAAAATCTTATATTTTGGCTACTGTGTTCACAGACCACCCATGTCAGTCCTAATCCACCTCTAACAGCTATTCATCACTTGTTATTCATTATTATTGCTTATTACATTACCTTCCTTGTCACTAATGTGTCCTTATTAGATTCATTTAATAAACGCCAGTTGTTTAAATCTTCACCTGATTGCCAACCTTTCTTCTCATTTTCTGCCTTGCTTTGTCACATATATACAAGTAAAAGATTTAAGAGAAATAAATCCCCATAACTATATGTACTTTTACATTAATATATCTTAATATATTTAATCATATTTAGTTAGGGCTGCGAAAGTGGAGGAATGGTAGAAGCTTGGACTCTGGAATCGTATTATGAGTTCAAGCCGCAGTCAAAACCATCACATTCACTTTCTGCTGCCTCGGGAAGATGAGGCTTGTTATCTAGGTGTAAGGATAACACTGATTTCAAAAACTCATGTAGATGAGATCTGTCAACTCAAGGAGAGTAACTCATTTAGGTGAAAGAGAACACTGATTATAAAATGTCCCGGAATATGATGAGTGCATAAAACAGGCCTTGTGCCTAACTTGATTTGGTGTTTACCATGTATTTAATCTAATGTTCTCATTTTTCTTAGTAGGCTGTGGGCCCAAACGTCTATATCACCCTAGATTTTTCATTCTGTGACCTACACTTAGGGTGGAAGAAAAAAATAGGCAAACCAATCCCAACAATCCCCTGAATATCATACTATTTTTGTAGCAACACAAGATTAGATAAAATGATGATTGGTGGCAGTGAATTTTGTCACATTGAATAAAAGGCTAAATTGTAATTGGTCAAATACTGGAACACAACTAGCCAAAATTTCAGCATCTAATTTGTGGATGAAGACTGAAATAATGAATTAATTAATTCAACCAAATTTCACTTTGGAAAAATTCCAGAAAAAATTCCGTATGATTTTTATACACAATTTTTTTCAAAAACATTACACCCACCCCATTTACTGACGTCTCGTTTCTTCTTTTTTTTTTTTTTTTTTTTTTTTTTAACCTTCTTGGTGATAAAATAAC
>JAYKTE010389477.1:0-10701 GCA_036873565.1 Xipholeptos notoides
CTTGTAAACTTGGAAGAGTAACTCATCTAGATGTACACTAATATAAAACCTGCAATTCATTTAGCCAATCAGTCATCTTACTTAACTTGTCACTGGTTAAAAGCCGAGTGGAAAGAGAAGCATGCTATATGTGTCATACAAGTGTACAACATGTTAATTATTTGTACAGACATCCCTTTCCGACAAGTCATGAGGGTTGGCCTTCTTCTGTTAAGAAGTGGCAGTCACCATATACGTGTGTATAAAGTGTATTCATTTGTGTCAAGAAACATGTGTGTGTGTGTGTGCATGCATGCATGTACATATTTGTATAAGTATATGTATGTGTGTGTGAATTTATGTCAATAATGGATTTTTATGACTTTTTTTAGTCATTATATATATTTGACAAGAAAAAAAATCCAAGAAAAAAATGTGAGTTAAAAAACAATTATTGAAAATTTGACTAATATAATATTTTACTAATGTATCCATATTTCCAGAGTATATCATTTCATAGAAATGATAAGAATAAGAATTTGTTTCGTTTATAAAATAGAAAGAGTTGAGTAAAAAAAGTTCAACAAAAGAAAATTTCAAATCATTTAAGGTCTATGGTAAAAAAAATGATCTTATATATAGTATATTTAGGTAGCCACTCATTATTCAAGCATGAAGTTTTCCATTGTAATAATTTTATTCCCAACATCAAATATCTTGCTAGGCAGAAAGAAAAATAGAAAATTAAATTATTAGAAAAGAAAACTGCATCTTATTTAACCAAATTATACATACATACACAAATATATATATATATATTTATATATAAGCACACAAATTTTTTAACATTTATATCAATAAAGAACATTTACAGTTTAATGCTTCCTTCACGGGACTGTTCCACTCTTCCACAACCATCCATTTTCATAAAAAGATATATTAGAAATAAAATGTCAAGAAAAAAAATCCAATTCAAATATATATTTGATAAGAGTAAATATGATTGACAAAAGAGGATGTTAATACAATTTTTTGGCTACGGAAAATTGTTAAAAAAGCTCTGAATCTAAACTGCAATATATTTTCCTTAACGTTTCTTCATATTTAAAGATTTTTAAAAAAATCCCCAAAACTAATAAAAAGTATCATTGAAAGCTTAAAGACAATGGCAACATAATTGAATAAATAAAATAAGTCAATTGAAAGAGTCAATTGGCATACCAAGAGAAATATCTTTTAAAACTCAAAGTAACAAAAAATTTCTAATACAACAAAGAAAAAAAACAAAAAAACATAAACAGTGTGTGTGTGTGTGAGAGAGAGCACATATAGAAGTATATGAAAAATAGAGAGATAGAAGTAGTAAAACATTTTTTTAAACTGGCAACTTTTCATTGATAGTAAGGTTAAATCTATTTTACTTATTTTAAAGTTTTTTGTTTCTGACGTCAACATTAATAAAACCACTATACAAAATTATAGTAGATTAAGAGCAAACTAGGAAAGCAAGAATTATTTCATTATTGAGAAAGCATAAGTTGAAAGATACAAAAACAAATAGTGAAATATCAATTTTCTTTTAAATGTTCAGAAATCATTTTCAGAAAGCTTTTAATAAGACCCAGATAATTAAACCATTAAAGACAAGATCTGTTCTTTAATAACTGTAAGCGCTTATGAGTATATTATCAAATTTTCAATTTAACTATAATATAATCAGCAATAAAATAAAATACTTTTAATATCTTAAATTTGCGGATATTCATAAACTATTATTTTAGCTGTTTAAGTAGTACCATTTATAACTTATATTCAAAACAATAAAACGTTCCAATTACTTAAACATTTTTAAAATTATCATTAAGTTTTATTTAAAGCTAGTTTTTTCATGTGAATTAAAAAAAAGATTTTTATATAAACAATCAGTTATTATATTTTATCATAATACAAAAAAATACATAAAAAGTAAGAAAATTCTTAAAATGTAAATGTGAAACTGGACAAAATAAAAAAAATATATATATCCTCAAATCCTTCTATAATAATTCTAATTTTCATACTAACAGTTGAAACAGTGCAATGATTTTTATTAGCATTTCTAAAAATAATTCTGACATAACAAAGTTATTCAAATTCTTGGTCAAGCTTCTTAGATTAAAAATCATTTTTCATTTTAAAGGGAAATAACTTTGAATGATAAATGCAAAAAAGTCATAACTTTTTCATTGATTAATTAAAATTAGAACGTTAAAATGTGTGAACATAAATTGTTAAAATGTAATGAAGGGATTTTAACGATATTAAAAATGGACAAAGCTACTTTTAGGCAGATATTCTTTTATTACATTTCAAAGAATTTAACATTTTTGACGCAGTACCTGAAAGCAATTAAATGACTAATCTGAGCATAACAAAAAATATCTATGTATCTTCTCCCTGAGACTAAAGTAACTGGTGCATTTTCAGGGTAAGATTCATATATGGATAGAACAAACAATAAGCAAATTATCTTCTTATAACTATGAATGAAATTAATAACAAAGAAAAAAATAATCTCATGATAAACGAACAAACCAAAGAATGACCCCTACATAAAAAATATGTTTCTTCGGAAACTATTCTGAAGAAGTTAAGTTCAATTAATTGAATTGATAATAAATTTTGTGGGTATTTGAAGTGATAATGACAATAAATTGATGTACAAAAATAATTATTTTTGCAGATAAAAAAAATGTAATTCCTTAAAGACCTCTGATACTATATAAAAAAAATGACTGGTACAAATAAAACATGATAAACAAAATTAATTATCATTATTACAATAGTTGTTGATGTTTTCTATACATATATTACATTTATAACAAAGTATATAGATGTAAACATTAAAATGAAATAGAAAAAAACAAATGTTGTGAAGATAACAATGACAAGGATGAGGATAGCCGTCTGAAAAATAGTTTTACGGACAAAACAATATAATTTTTTTCTAAATCAAAAAATGCTGAATAATAATGAATAGTGTTGAAATTTTGTTATATAAGTAAAAAAGCTTGTGGTTTTAAAATGGAAACACTTCCAAAACAAACTTATGATGTTGAAATGAAAGGGAACCTACTAAACGAATAGAATAAAGACTGGGCACATAAAAAGATATGAAAAAAAAAGTTTTTTCATAACATTTTTCTGAAATAATGAAAAATAAAACCAAGCAAAAGCAATAATATTTCTAGATTGAATCAAAAATAAGTTTTTGTTATATTTTCTCTCGTATATTATACAAATATAATTTATGTTCTGGTGTACCAAATCTTTTGCTTTGTTTCGAGATTTACTTTTTTTTTTGCTCTTATGGTAGGTTAGAATTTATTTATACTCCAGAGGCAAGGACTTCACATGAAAGAGTTTATTCAAATAAAAAAAAAAAAGAGAGAAAAAAACTCATATATCCTATGCTTGAAAAACAGAGAGAAAAAAACCCTGTATGATCAAGAAAATAATTCTAAGAAAAAAAATGGGTTTGGGTGGAGTTCTTCTGTTTCCTTCACAGATAAACCTCCCTTATCCAAATCTGACTTGCTGTCTTTTAAATGTTTATTTTAGAAGAGAATGAAAATGGTACACTATTTTTTTTCCAAAATTAATTATATAAAGAAGAAAAAAAAAATTAGTGACCACATGTGTTATGAATGTTTGTCCCAGTGAGGCTCTTGAAGTGGAAGTAGAAGATGATAAAAAGACTTAAAGAATTATAATACAAAAAAGCAAATTACTATAAAAATAAAATCACAAGAAGATTGTATATAAAATGAAATAGAAGACATATGCAAAGTTAAATACTAGTAAGTAAATTGAAATATCTAAGCAACTTAATGGCAAAAATAAAGATGAAATTATTGAAAAGCTTAGTAAAAAGAATTTTCAAAATTATAAAGTAAATTAAGAAAATTAAAAATTTTTGAATTAATATCAATTTTCTATGTAATTAGGTTTCTAGTCATTCATCTTTCATGTTTCTTTCTTTTTCATTTCAACTGTAAGAAAAGTTCTGGAATGAGGGTTATGGTAGATGCAGTATTTGATTGAAGCAAGCAGGATAATAGATATTTTCTTAAGTATCACTTGGCATTTTTTTTATCCCATCTAAAAGAAAGAAATTTTTTATTTTCAAATATCTTTACCATGTGAAAAATTCATTTTCAGTTTGATTACAAAAGTTGTGAAAATAAAATGTTTGTTGTTTTTACAATATTATTAGAATATTGTTTTATTTTTTAGCTGTTTTGGTAAAAGTGTTTATTTCTGCTTTGGTTGTTTCATTGGAATTGAGATAAAGGCAAATAACAAGTGTGAATTAGAGTAGTGATTTATCTTTTGAAGATTTATCAGATAGAGAGGCAATACTGATCAGCCAATATGCAACCAAGGATCAGATAAACAATTCTTGTCAGTAATGAGAAAAAAATTCATATTTGTTTTTTTAAGACAAAATAACATTAGAATTGTTTAACAGTCAATTGGGTAATAATTTATCAATGCTGATTCTTGGAAAATGATTCAGCAAAGAATAGATTTTTTATTCCAAAAAAAGAAACAGAAAACACAAAAATCTTCCAAATCACGATATTTGCTGGCTTTTAAAAATATTTTTTCTAAGCTCAAATTATATTCCAATGCATTCAAGAATACTGTTGCTAAGTGCAAAAATTTAAATCAAGAATATAGAGCAAGAACAAATAAATGCAAGATGCAAAAAATAGAAACACATCCCATTGAAAATTAGCTTTTCAAATATCAAGATACATACAGTTCACAAATTCCTGAACACAAACATGTGTATAGCTCGACTTGATGCTTCTGAGCCATTTCTTTCTTTCTTTTGGCATATGATCAAAAATTATTTTAAAAATCAACCTATGGGATCAAAGTTTTAATACCAAATAAGGAGTATCTAACTATAATATACCCAATATATTTTATGGTCTTTGATAGTTAAAAAGTATTACTTTTTATTGTTATTATTATAATTTAAGTTAATCAACAAATAATCATCAATTCTAATCAAACCTGTAATGCATCATTAAAAATAGTTTGGAACATTGAATCACAAGGAAATTGATAAATTTAAAGGCAAACAATTTTTTTGAATAGTAGAAGTTAAAAAAACAAAATTTAGTTCAAACATAAACTTTTATAAGAAGCAGTAGATTGAAATCATTTCTTAAACTCCTTAAACTCTCAACTCAAAGAATGATTAAAATTCAAAGAAGATGAAATATTTTTGTAATATTAACAAAACAATTAAATGTCAACTCCACAATAGAAATAGTAAGAATATGTATGATAGAATTTTCTCTAATACATTAATGAATTAAGTTTTTTCTTATAATAAATTATCAAATAATAAAAATAATTTATAATTTGCTTTAAGTATTGTGTAATGGATAAGAATTGAAATTAAAAGGGCAACAATAATGTGTAAGGTATATACATATGTTTCTACAATAAAGAAAATGTATGAATTACACATTATTCTTAAGATAAACTAGTGCATAGATGTCAAAAACAGTATTTCATCAAAACCTAGAGAATTTGTATATCTATTTTTCAGAATTTGTATATCTATTTTACAGACCATTGCTTTTGTATATCTATTTTTCAGAATTTTTATATCTATTTTTCATCCTTATTATTGTTACCTTCACAACATTTCAGCTGATAGATCTGTCAGATCTGTCAGCCTTCTTCAGGTTATTGAACTCAGAAAACCTAATGTTGTAATTGGGTGTCTTCACAGAACGTAGTGAGGTAACAATAAGGACAATTATAACAGTCCAAAAAATAGATAAAATTATAACGATTGCAGGAATGTGTGTATGAAAACAGTTTTTTGCTTATAGAAGACTGAAACAGAAAAATAGGATTCCTTCAATTTATGTGATACAGAATATATGCAGAAACCTATGCAAATATAGAAAAACAAAGAATGGAATATATCTATTACAATTAAAAGTAAAGGACACAAACACATGAAACTGTAATCACTTATAAAAGCTTAAGTACTATAATTCTTAAAATAGAAATAATTGTTATCAAATATACAGGTCTTTAATAAATTTGACAAATGAGACAAATAAGGGAAACTACAATAAAAAATATATCATAGAACACCATTCAAACTAAATATATGAATGGTTTCATGAATTAACAATGTTTGCAAATGTTTTTGTGAACAAGAAAGAAAAAAGGAAATAAAAAAAAAAGAATGATCTTTTTAAAAAAGAAAAATAAGAAGCACAAAGCAGCAGTATAATAAGATAATACAATTGAATTAACCTTCATCAAGTTAGGTCTGTTTTTTCTAACATTTTCTATTTACACACATATGTATATATAGGTTTGGTGGAATAATTGATGGAAGGAGTGTGGTCTTCTTTTTGAATTAGACACCACTGAGATAGGAACAGTGCATCAAATATGACTGAACAGTTTGGCTTTTTATTCTTCGCACTTCCCCCAGTGGACATGTGAGATAACCTTTTAACACACTGGGGAAGATAAACAAAAATTTGCACATTAATTGTTTGCAGTTTCTGTCACAGCATAGCAAAGAAGCTATTGTCTTCAATTAAATTATTGTTTTATGGTAGTACAAACAGAAGCGATGCCTATGCTACAAACACACACACATATATATATATATTTATACCCAAATAAATAAGTAAATAAAAACAAAAAAGGAAATTCTTTAAAAAGCAAGGCTGACAAGGACGCTATGATGAGAGGTGTTTGATTTTGGTTGCAAATAAAAGATCTTTTTAAAGTTCAACACAGCCATAAGAAATAGGGTTCTCAGCATGTTTAATTAGACAGACTTTTTTTTTCAGATATGGTTTATAAGAAGAATTTTGCCAAGCATAAAAAATATGAAGAATCATCATTGCTTTTTTTTTGGGGGGGGGAGATGTTATCAAATAAATCAGCAAAGGAATTTTCAAAGAAATAAAAAGAAAAAATGGGAAAAAAAGAGTGAACTGTTCATTTCAAAACAATATGCGACTTCATTTCATATCAAAAAAGGGCTTTGTGAAAGATTTAGAATTTTCAAACTAAATTTATAAATTTATTAAAAAAAATAAAAATCAATGAATTACTTTTATCAAGGATTTCATAAAGTATGAGTAATATGGTTTAATTTTCTTTTATATGGATCAAAATAATGAATAGAATTACTTTTATTCCCTTTAGAGAGGAAATTTCCAGTTACAAACAGGCCAGAAACATGCTCATTGAATTATGGTTGTGTATACATTGCTTTCAATGTAAAAAAGTGATATCCAAACACTTAAAATCTAACTGAACTAGAAACAATACATTTTGATTTTCACTTATTTGAAAAAGAGATTGCAAGCAAATTCATTCATCTAGTTCATAAACATTCCAAATACAAATCATTTTAATAACAAATTGAATAGAATAAATTATTGTTAATTGTAAGAAACAGTTACCATTCAAACTTTTTACAAGAAATCAGTTTTCATTTCAAATTACAAGCACCCCACCAAATAAAAGTTTAAAAAAATATATATAAATGACAATAAAAAAGCATTTGAGCTTTATAATGTATCAAAGATAAGGGATTTTAACAATCTAGAAATAGATTTATAAATGAAACACTTTAATATTATTATTAAGAAGATAAAGAAAACTTGAAATGAATAAATTAAAAATACCAACCAACTTTTCCTAGGTAAAGATAAAAATAAATACAACATTGTTGAAATTTTGAATTAAGCAAATGACCAAAGGAAACTAGGAAAATTTCCAAAAATAAAATGAAACAATAAAGTTAACTGGAATATTCAAAACTAAATTATGTTAAGTAACCAATTTCAAATCAAAGTTGTTGGCAAGTATTTCCAAACTTCCTAAAAAAGAAACTTGCTTATTTAAAGGCTGCTTTGATTTTTAGTTCTTTTTTTTAGTTTAAAAATGGTTATTAACATAAGTCAGTGGTCAGACAAATAGCTTTGTTTTTTCCCTATATTTTAAAGTTTAAGACCTTTTTTATGTTTAGCCAACATTTAAAGGCATTTTTTAACTATTGCTTATTTTCCTTTAGGGGAACGTTTTTTTAATGTAGAATCTCCATTTATGCTGATAGAGGACAGAAAAGAAGAATTTAGAAATCTCTCTTCAGAAATAATCCAATTTTAGCTTAATGTATTGAGTGGTTTTTGAAATGTAAAATAAATTATCTCTGCGGTGACAATTACTGGTTTGAAAAAAAGAACAGTTAAGAGTTCCAGTTTAATTTAACACTCTATCGTTTTGTGAAAAGTTCTATTGTTGTAAAGTATGTGAAATAAATTGGATAAAAAATGCATTCTTCTGATTTTGTTTTTCTCTTTTCTTTTTACAATTAAGAGAATTTAATTTTAACTATTTGAAGATTTTCTAAAAAAAAAAAATATAGATTTATTTAAGGAAAATTTCTGAATTTAGAAAATTCATTTTACATTTGAGGAGGCTATAATTAAATTTGAAATAAACTCTCGAATTTACAACTGTTAACAAACATACCTTTTTTTTGCTAAAAAATTTGACTGTTACAGGTATCTTTATTCAAAAGTCTTTCCATAGGTTTGTTTTGTAAATAATTAGCAAAAATAACATTTGCCTTCGATTGATTAAAGAAGTGACTACTGATTATGAAAAAATGTTGGAATCATTCCTAAACTTAACTTTTTGGGTTTTATAAAATGTATTCACTTAAATTGACTGACTAAATATATATATACCTTTAAAAGATAGAATTTAAGAATAATCTAAATATTTTAACAAAAGTTGGATTTTAAAAAATGAACACAGCAAAAACCTTCATTGAAATTCCAGTACACTTTTAGGAATCAAAGTAGTAGTACAATCTGAAAAAAAAATTAAATTAGTTTAGACATAACATCGTCTGGGCCCACAAATATATTTTCCAAGAATTATTCAATGGAAAACTAAAACCACAAAATAAAGGATTACATACAAACATCTCCATATAAATAAAATAATAGTGGTAAAAAAGGGACAATAGTGGTAGTTTTGCAATGCATTATTACAGCCTTAATTAAATTCCAAATATGAAATCAAAATAAATTAAATTGATTTCATATTGATTGGATTTTTAAAGAACTAAAAACGGATACCACTTTTAGATGAGCTAATTTTAAAATTTGAAGTGGAGTAGGCATTTGGTAGATGAGGAAATTAAAACCTCTTCAATAAAACAAAATTAAAACAACCACCAGAGAGACTGGTAGGAAGAAAATAACTTTAACGAGAATTAGCAACATGCCAGGGAAGAATTGGACTACTGACTTACCCCAAACACTACCTACAGGAAAATTATTTCCAGATTTATTTTGTGAAGCCTCTAAATTAACATTCAACTTCTCCTTAATCATTTTGATTTTATCAGTAATGAATGCATTTTTTATTTTTAAAAGGTTTTTAAAAGAAATTAATCTAACATTAACAAAGAAACTACTTTATGTGGTAAATTAAAAGAAAAAAGTCAATTCAATGGCTTTTAGATTCTTTAAAATTTCAAACCGGAATAATAAATTAAATCGTCTTCAACACATTTTTAAAACTAACTTTAAAATCTTTACTCACAGAGTCATGAAATCAAATCAAATACTAATACAAAAATTGTTTTTATGTTCACAATCACAATTATGACACTCAGTCAGACAATATTGATGCCATGCATTATTTCACTGATGATTACAGTATAGTCCTGTTTTGATTTTTTATGGATCAATTCGATTTAGACATAAATTTATGTAGGACTGACTACTACTGATCCTAAATGATTTTTAACAATTCCATTTTTTATTCGTATACAATAAAAATCATAAAATGTAAGAAAAAAGGTAATTGCAATGCAATAAGTGTGTGTGTAGAGAAAAACCTATCAATTAACACATTTTCTATGCAAAATTTCAAAATGTTCAAAGAAAAATAGATAACAATTTCAAGAAAAGAAAACACATTAGTGAGTGAATTGGTTAAAATTGTTTTAATCAATTTGATCTATGTGACAAGTTAAGCTGAATTTCAATACTTACAACAGTCAGCAGTTGCACCCACTATTACAAGCGAAAAAGTTATTAGAATTCATAAGAAATTAACACTTCAACAAAAATATATTTAAAATGAATTAAAATTTTTTTTTTTTAACGTGAAATAGAAAGGTTTCGGTGGTTTAGAAAGAAGACAATAATAATACAATACATATAGCTGCGAATTTATGAAAAACCAAAAACAAACCGTTGATAAGCCTAATACTATTTGAGATGTTAAACGAAAATAAAATTGAGCGTGCGTTCCGTTGTCGTCCTCCTTTCCTCTGGCTTTTTTTTTTGCTAGTTAGGCATGTGTGGCTCTGTTGGCTTCATTGCTTCTTACAACCAGAGAAAAAATATATTTTAACATTTCTAAAAAACAAAAATTGACATTTATTTAAATAAATCTAGCTTTTATACGGCTACTGATTGTTGCTGCTGCCAGAACAAACGGGAAAAACGTACACACACACACACACACACTGATCTTTAGGTGGTTTTGCAGTTTCTGCCGTCAATATCTCAGAAAAAGGGCATTAATTCATCCGGTTCACTTCATTGACACCGTCTAGAATTAGTTAATTACTTTCACGGGAGAAGGGACACT
>JAYKTE010389588.1:0-10700 GCA_036873565.1 Xipholeptos notoides
AAGAAAGAAAGAAGGGGGGGGGGAAGATGGTCTCCACACACACAAATTAATTCCAACAAAAGTTAGTTTTACAATTGGTTCAATTTTTTTGGACTGCATTTATGCTAATCAATGCAGGATAAATTCCCTCTCTTATATGTCATTTAGGGGCTTCTGTAACTTTGTAACTACATAAGATTAATTTTCAACATTTCTTAGATGCTCTCTAGGTTTTGACTCCTGATTTCAACAAGGCAGAAAAGAAAAGAACACAAAGCTATTGATGGACACAAAAGCTTTCCTAAAATATAATTTATTCGAACTACTGTTCTCATTTTTATTATTTTTACAAATGTACCCACTACTGACCTTTTGGTGTCATTCATAAAGTTTATTGTTGAATTTATCAAAATTTTATAAAGGGTCCATGTTTCAACAGTGAAGAATATTGGGTGAGCTAAAATGTAACATTAAAGATTCAGACAATAATTAGAATACTCAAAATAGCCCAAAGTTTTATGTATGAAATTAGGTTTCTTATTCTGTTGAATATAATGGATAATGTCTTTATTACTTGTATTCAGGATTTTTCAAAGTTACAGTGAAACACTATATAAAAATTCCATATTTTGTCGATTACAAATGATCAATTTAAATGGCATAATTTAAAAATTAATTGTTTTATTTAAATTAAAATGAATAGTCATAGCTGTTTAAATTACAAATAAAGAATTGTATGAATTATAAGTAAATAGTTTTAATTATATAAGTGATAAAAATCTATTTTAGAATAAAACATTGTTTTTTGGTATTATTTTTTAGTGCTTTTGGAACGTGTATTCTTGCGTATTGGTTCTGCAGAAAGTGATGAACAATTGGAAACAGCTCTTGGAAAATTTCTTACTCCAGTTCTTTTAAAACTTTCCAGCCCTGAAGAAAATGTCAGGAAAAAGGTAATATAACTCTTTATTCATAAATTAGAATTCTGTTGTTTTTTTAATCTGTTAAAATTTATTTTACTATTAGTTTTGGGTAAGTTAGGATTTTTGTAATAAGTTTTATATTTAAGAAAATTCACTTGAATTTAGAATATATTATTTTGAATAATGATATTCTAGCTTTATATGGTTTGGTAGCCATTATCATGCTATATATGTTGCCAACATAGAACTTTAATAAAGATAAGATTTGCATAAGAAAAATATATCTCCAAGCTGTAGTTATTTGTTATCATTTTTTGTAGGGACTGTCAATGAAGGAATTATTTAATAATTATGAAATTTTCACCAGTTGTTAATTAAATTTTGAACTTTAAAATGATTTGCTTAAAAAAATCTGAAATTTTTCGAATAAAACAAAAATTATTAGAACATTTTTTTTAAGCGCCTCGATATTAAGATAATTGACAAAAATAAAAGATTAGACTACACCACAATTTCAGGAAAATAGATAAATTAATAAAATTATTTTCTTAAAGATATTTTCTGGATCACATCATGGGTAAAATTACTTATGTGTGAAGTTAGAAATTAAAACCTTCTTTAAAAAAAAGTTTTAACTTCCAATGATATTTGTTTTTGAATACTTCATAAAAAGCCGACAGTAGACTGTCATAAAAATTTTGAGAAATCAGACCACGTGATCAATTTCACTTTAGTTTAAAGATATTCCGTTAAACAGCCTTGTTAAAAAAAAAAGTATTGTTCTATTAAAGCTTTTATTGTCTAAATAATTTGACTTTGCTCGTTTTTTCTTTCACAAATGAGCTTTTTCCTTCATAATGGAAGATTGTCAGTAAAAAAGAAAATACATTTTTTTTTGTTTTTTAGTCGCCAGTTGTAAAACCCACTTGCAAATGTGCCTATCTATGTGACGGAGCAAACTCATTACGATTATCTTTGAAATAATGAATAAACTTCCTATACATAATAAATATATCATAAAAAGTCCTAAGACATTTTCATCCTAAATTTCTCACAGTATTAATCTCAAAAAAGAAAAGAAAAAGTATTGTTATTACAGTTGAAATAACTAAAAGATTTAAGAGAATCGTAATGAAAGAATCGTAAATCTAAGGTATTTCTTAAAGATGCGACTCCTATCCCGATACCCTGAAAAATACACAATTAACGATTCGTGGAATCGTCCCATCACTAATTCAAACCCTAAACAAGGTTGGGCAATACTGCTAGTAATTCTTTATTAAGAATTATTATAAAATCTCAGGTAATATTCTTCACTGGTTTGAGTGTTTTAAATAAACTTTACATTTCTTGATAGAGTAGATAAATGAATTTTTCTTTCTACATATTAAACCTAGTGATTAGAGCCTGAACTTTGAAGTCCTAATACAGGAGTTTAAATTCTAATCTGCTCCTCACATTGACTTTTGAACTAATATCTTTGGGAAATATATAAATTCATTTCCTCTCCCCTACTAGCCATGGATTAAATGGAAAAACTACTGTTCTGACAATTTGTTAATGAAAACTTTTCTTAAGTAAAATAATTCCTACATTAAATGATCATTGAGGTTGACATGCTAATCAAACAAAATTGATCATAAAAATAATACATGCTTTAAAAATTTTTCTTTAGTAGTTTTACTGTAATTGCTTCAATTTTTTATTGGCCTTGTGCCTAACTTGGGTTTGTGCTTGACCAAGTAGATATACCCTATTGGATTTAATGGTGTGCATGTAATATTCAATATGAACTACTGTTTTTCATTGGTTGGATGAGCTTGAGATGCCTGGAAATAAATTAATTAGTAGATTTAACAATTGATATTTTATTATAGGACTTATAGAAATTTTATTTCAACTTCTTTGACCTTTCTTTTTAAATCCTGTGAAAATAAATGTTACTCAACTTATAGAAGTAGAAGAGATAGTGAGGTGGTTACGATGGATTTCAGCTAAAAAAAGGGTTTAATTAATTAATACATAAAATTTTTAGTTTGATATCCCCACCAACAGTTGATTTCTATATTTTGTTTGTTATTTTTATGTAACCTAACATAGAATACTCATTGATTATTTTGTTTATTGATTACTATGTCAATATTAGTTCAGTACAAAAAATACCAGACATGGAGATGGATTGATTTTTTCATTGTTGCTCTGGTGTAAATTTCATGTGAGGCACATGAAACTTAACTTTTTGAAATGTATTAATGTTAGTGCACAAATCTGATGGAACGGGAAAGTAGATGAAAGGATGACTTGGGCAGATTAACAATTTCGAGGAACAACATTTTGTCTGTAAAATCTATAGTTTGGTTTTGAAAGTAAAGCCAGTATTCTTATTGTCAAGTGGCAGTGATATGATATCATTTTTATTCAAGTCTTAATAGGCATTATACGAATAATATGAAATTTAATTAAAGAAATTAAAACAAATAAGAAAGAAGTGGTCTATTACATATACTTTCTGTTTTTTGAAAAAATACAAATTCCATTCCCTTTCTCTCCCTCTCTCCTAAAGGCAAGACTGTACTATAACTGTTATGACCATTCATTTACTTAGATATATTGATGGCATTTTCTGAAATTGTGAAAAATCTGGAAGAATTACATTTTTCTTGTAAATTTTCTTGAAAAGTAAAAAAGTTCAAGTTCTTTGTTTTTGAATTATATTAGATAATCAAGTTGTCTCATTTATTAATTAAAAAGATATCAACTTATTTTAAATTGTACATAATGTTCCAGAATTGAATTTATTTCAATGAAACTGGGAAAGGTTTTACAATTGCTTCTTAAAAATGGGTAGATATAGAAATCTTATCAAGAATCTTACTGTTTTCAAGATTTGAAACTGTTGGAGTCTAATCAAGTTGATGATATTTGTTATAGCTTTAATTAGTCATTCAAAGCTGTCTAACTTTTGGAGAGGTTCTTTACCATTTTATGACTTCAAATGGTTTCTTAAGTTGAAATTCAACAATCGCATCAATTGACTTTACTTCATATAGATACGAAGCTGGAAGTAAAAGTAATACAATCCATTATACAGTTTTATATAAAATTCCATAGCTATGAGGGTTGTTCCAAAATAATGCCATCTATTTTTTAAAAGTTGAAGAGCTACAAAGACATCAGTGGTGTCATTAAAATGAGCAATCTTTCATGCTCAAGAATTTATTTTTCTGGACAGTCACCACCATTCTCAATGGATTTTTGCCAGTGATGAACTCGGCTGTTCATGTTCATGTCTGGAGAGTGCTTTGTCACATCTCTGTCGCCATACTGAAATTGATGAGCCCATCTCCAAACTGTGTTAACATCAACTACATTGGCTTTGTAAACGTTCATCAGGCGCTGGTGAATGTTCATTAATAGTTCAATTTTTTCTACATGGAGCAATTCAATGACGCATCTCTGCTTCTGATGCATGTCCATGACTGATTGTTTTCTAGGAGTTTCACACAGTTAATATCTGCAACGGAGAAATTAATGTATCGGGTTAATACATAAATTCAGTCATTATAACTATGCAATTCGCAATTCTCTCTGATCTATTTGGACAAAATATAAAAAATAGGAAGCATTACTTTTGGAACAATCCTTGTATGTGTAATAAGTAATGAAAACTTCATACTCACAAAATTTACAAATTTGGAATTTTCTATCAGTATAGCTTGATACTCTTGCTGTCATTTTTAAAGGTTTTATCCACAAATAGAGTTCAATTATTATTAGAATTTATCTATGTTTGCCAGAGCAGAGACTTTATCTGAACAAACTTGAGAATAATCAATAAGAAACATTTTTTTCCTTCTACTACTCACATGAACATTTGAAAAATAGTTTTCACCTGAGGCAACATATTTCATGCCAAGTAACTTGTCATCAAATCAATTCTTTGAGAATAATTTTCTTAATCTTAGTTTTTTCTTTTTCTTTAATTTTTTTAAAAACTGTGTTTGCGAGTGATATTCACCAATAAAAGTCAAAATTCAATTTTTTAAAATTCATTTCCAACCTAATTTTTTTCAGAATTTTAAAGTATATTGTTATGATTAATCTCATTAGATATATTTTTAATATAATTCTAGAGTGTTTGATGATTGGTCTTGTTTATAATATAATCAATAGATTGCAAGAATTTTTTACTGGTTGATGTATTTCTTTTACATTTTTCTCTCTTTTTTAGAGGGATATAGAAGTGTAGATTTATCTTTTTGGTTGGTATATAGGTGTACATTTAAGAAAATGCTCTGTAATATAAGAAAATAGAAGATTGAATTTTATTTTATTTGTAATTTATTTGTGTATTCTATATATTAGTCAGAAAACGTTGAAAGGTCGTTAAACCCAAGCAAACCAAACCAAACTATATATTAGTCATTTGAAATTATCTTTCAGGGGTGTAAATTGCCCCAATAGATGTATAGTTCTAAGGGTTAAACAATTTTTATAACAAGCTCCTTATGATCAATTTACAAAAAATATAAAACATGGTTTTAAATCTAGTTTCTGCATGAAATAATTTTTTCGATATGATGGCCCCAAACATTATATTTAATTTGTATTGAGGAGAATTATCATGTTAGATATTTGGTCATGTTAGTGAAATCTTAGTAGAATTATCTGATAATCAATAATATTTATTAAACCTGTTAATATTAATTGAACTTAAGTAAGAAAAACATATATGCAGAAATAAATGTGTGTATGAATATATCAAGGAAGATAGTTAAAATGTGCTATGATGGATAGTTTAGGGCAAAAGTAAACCAAAAATGAGTAGTTAATTCACTAGTATAGATATATTCTGAGGAGAGAAGGGTGGGGGCAGCCAGATTGACCCTAGATATATTCATAAGTAATGTGTTTTATGTTGATTTTTAAAAAATTAATTTTTTATAAGTTTCTTTTGTAAATATCTTCTTTTTTTATCCAATGGAATGATGCCCAAATTTCAATGATAATTTTCTTTTTAAAAGTAGGCAGTAAAGCTGGGATTTTTGGAATTATGTTCCTGTTATGTTATGATAGTGTCAGGGGTGGTTTGCAAATTACATTTTAGTAGCTTTCATCTTCTTCCTTCAGCTTCTTTTTTTTTTTTGTCTAGATTCTTGAGTTAAGATTAAATTCACCTCCTTCAGTTTAGGCTCCAAACTTTGATCCCATTTCCACATTGGAAGAAATTCCATTAAAAAGAATAGTTTTATATAATTCCACAATTATATTTTTGGGAAAAAGAGAATTTTGCTTCTCTTTGTGGCTTATTTTTGTATTGTTTTACGTTTTCATTGTGGTAAATACGGATTGAATAAAGGATTAAGTTTGCAATTTCAAAAATGCTTTTATGATGGTTTTCAAATTAAAATCATACCTGATAAGGGCCAAAGAGTACATTGGACAAAATGTTGTGAATATATGAGATCTGCCATTAACAAAAAAAAATTTTGTAGATTTTTGATATACTCTATCTTTAAAAATCTACCAAAAATCAGGATCATCCAATCTCTTATCTCCTAATAATTTCTCGTATTGTCTTCGTATGAGCTTTATGCAAATTAGTCGATGAGACTGCTTATCAACACCTGATTGGATGACCGTATTATTCCTAACATTGTGATTGGCTATCATCATTTTTCCTCTCAAGCATAAACCTTTCTCAAAGAAAATGGCTCGGATTTAAGTTCAAGGATAAGGTGGGTCATTTTGCAGTGCTGGGCCTTCGGACATGGTCCAATTGACTGATGGCTCAATCCACCCCTGGTAAAAATATATTTTGGAATATAAGTTTCTAAAATTTTTTTGGGCAAATTCTTTTGTAGTGGATTATTCCTTATGTCTCATAAAAAATTAAAACAAACACAATAATACTTTTTAAAAAGTTTTGCCTGTCTTTCCAAATTATAATATAGGATGGATTAAAATGGCTCACTTTGTTTTATGTAAAAATGTTTATTGATTAAGTTTTAAATAAAAATTATTTTCAATTCTTAATCATTAAACTTTTTTGTCCAATCTAAAAAAAAATGTATTACATTGCAATTTATGAAAAAATATTTTAATTAAGCAATATTCTCTTCTATACTTTATATATTCAATCGAAATATTTTTATTCAAAACAATGGAGGATTTTTTTTTTTTTGGGGGGGGGGGCGGAATCCTTGAGATGAAACTTGAAGATTTATATATGTTTTATGCGGACTTCATCTTTATTAAATTCATTTACATTTTTTCTTATTGATTCAACTTTGTGGGAATATTTCTTTTCTATTTGAAAATGTTTTTTGAATTCTCTTTCATTAAGATATTTGAAAATACTTATTTATATATATCAAAAACTTTATTTTCCTGAATTTGATAAATAATTTAGTTTAATATGGCATAATTATAATGCATTTTATATGCTTGATTAAATTGTTTTTATTATAAATCAAATATGTTTTTTCATTTCTCATTCATTATTGGTTGTATTGAGGTAGTAACAGGGTCTTTCAAAAAAGTGATGTCCATTGTGATTATTGTCCCGACATTCTATGGACTAAAAATGCTTCTAATTAGACTTCCAATATCCATTATAAAAATGATAATGAAAATAAGAGTAGAAGTCAGAATAGCTTGAATAATGATAACAATCAGAATTCGACTAATAAATTCAGACAATCAATACCAATTGCAAATATAATAAAGCTGAGATTAAAAGTGCGAATAACTTGAATAATGATAATAATCAAAATTCTTAAAACATTTAATTTCATATTTTGAATTAAAAATTTGATTTCATGAAACATATATCGATGGATTTTACCAATCTGCTGAATTCTTTTCTTTTTTTCTTTCTTTAACCAATTCCCACCTATGCCTATCAAATCTTATTACTTATATGCCAAACCACAGATTAATTAGAAAAAAAAAAGAAATACTATTACTAACTGATTTAAAAGGAGTCACTTTGATTAAATTTGGGGTTAAATTGATTCCCACTGAATCTCTGGATTTTTTGTAATAATATCTTCAGATTTTCTCTGTATTTATCTTCAAAATACGTCATTTTAATTTGTAGTCTGATCTGAACTAATGAACCAGTGATTTTTATATTGAAGGATGTTCCTATTGTTTATGTATTGTAATGAGAAAATTCATGCTTATGTGAGGTTTAAGTTAACAACTACCGTGGAATTTACACAGGTTCTTCTAGTCATTATAAATTGTTTTCCCTAAAAAAATGATAATAGAAGTAGCAATAATATGAGTGAGATATTATTTCTCTGCTGAGGAAAAAAAAGAAAAATTATCCCAGCATAACTGACCATAAAGGCTCATACGTTATTAAACAAATATAATGCAACCTAAAACTATCTATAAATTTTTGGAAGAATGTATTTAAATTGATTAAACTTGTAGTTCGGGTGGGTAATTTTCTGTTAGTTTACTAATAAACATAGCATTTACTAATGCTTTTTAGAATTTCCATGGGTTTTTCATTAATCCAAAATTTCTGATATATCAGGATCACCCTTCTGCTGAATAAAAGATATTTTTCCTTGACCTTCTCTTTGTGAGGAAAATCAAATTTATTGATTGATAAAGAATTGTCACAAAGAGTTGATCAATAATTCTTGAACAGACTTTTAATCTCAAAATGTCATTGTATAATGTTTATACCATGAGATCAATGTTACTGGATTAGGTGCATTAACAAGGAAAGAGATTAATTGAAAAATAAATAATTGTTGTATAAAATAAAGTATTTTATTCATTATTAACCTACAAACTTATTGATTTATGTAGATATTTTTAATCAGCCGTGTTTTACTAAGTCAAAAATTGATTTCATTAAAAAATGTTTTTAATTTTACTGAGGTTAATTACAATATGTATCATTTTAAGTTCTTTAATTAGTCACAGAGAAATTAACTTATTAATGATGATCTTAGAAAATATAGATTATTAATCAAATTGAATATTATTACTTAGAATAATAAAAGCTATGTTCATTTCTTGGAAAGAATATTTTGTTTTTAAGGTTTTGTCCTTAGAATCACGAGGAGTTCAAATCATTATTGAATTAATTTTCTTTTCAAGAGTAAAACTAAGGGACATATAAATCTATATGTATGCATAAACACAAAGCATTGGATTGATTTTTTCTTACCAATTAATAAACATTAGTTAAAAAAAAAAAAGTAAGCAACATTGCCATCATTTTTGACAGCATTGATTGATTTATACCAGTAATCAACCAGATTGGATTCCACAATAAAAAAAAATTTGAGTCTTTTTTAATTGTTGATTGGCCAATCTTGTTAACATTTACATGTTAAGTTTTCAGACTATTGTCCTCATCTTTATTCTTATTTTCAGGATTTGTGACATAATGGATACAGGTGTTGAGTTTCTAGTTTCAATCCTATCCAAATGAAATAAAAACTAAAATGACAATACTAGATTTAACACTGATACCCAGTCATGATTAAAAGAATGAGAATATTTTAACCAATTGAACTGAATTAAGGTGGGTCAAATTTGAAGTTCCATGAAGCTCCCTGAGATCATGAGCTCATGAGGGTTGTAGGGTATGTCAACCAAAACATTGAAACACAAATTATCAAGCCACAGCAGCAATATTTTAACTAGTATACCAGAATTAAAGTTGACTTGGTCTCTGCATAGAAGAGTGATCATGATATCGGTCTTTCCTTCTTTCAATGCTTCGTTATGGATACATAGCTTTAATCATCTCTGCAGTAAGAGCTAAGAAACTTTATTGATTCTTAAGTTTTCTCTTCTTCACACTAAATTTATATCTTCTGAAGCAAAATGGCTACTCAATAAATAGTTTAGAAATCTAGGAATCTGGAAAGAGTGTGTGTGTAATGATGTTAGCCTTCTATTAATTTACGAAACTCTATTTTGTAATCATCACAACAGGTTTTTTGGGGTTTTTTTTACACCTTGATTTAAAGAGGTAAACAATTCTACTCTTTTTTCACTTAATGTTTTTCTAAATTTGATGAAAAATACCCCAGTTTTTCTCAAAATCTACAACAGTTTCTTTTACAACTAATAATTACTTCCCAAAAAATTATTGAATTCATTTTACTTTTGGGGATTATATATCCCATGTAAAATAGTATAGTTAAGACATTTTTGTAGGGTAATAAATTGGTTTAGAATAAAATGAACTCTAAATGGTAAATAATTTCAAGAACTCTGTTGGTTTTGATGTCAACAAAGTATCATAATAATCCAATTCAGGGATATTAATCCAAATGAAAAAATATTGTTCCACTTCAAGTAATCTATTCATCTGAGAAGAAAAATTTATTCAACAATATAAAATTTTTTATAGATGAGTGACAGAAGTTGAACCTTTCATTTTTGGTCCCCTGAAAAAATTTTTTTGGAGAGACCATTGTTTTCAGTGGCGTGAGTCCGTCCGTCCATCCGTCCGTGTGTCCGGAAGATTGCTGGAAAACCGTCTATTACTTTTTTCTAAAATTTTGCCACAAGTTGTATTTTTATATCTAGTTGGGCATAGTAAAAAAAATTTTTTCACCAAAATTCTCGTTGTGACCCCAGGGGCCTTAAATGGCAAAAACAGGACAAAATGGCAAAAAATGATACTTTTTGCCTATAACTTTTGATCCCTTCATTAGATTTTTCTGAAACTTGGCCAAATTATGTAGGCAATTGTGCCAAATGTAAATTTAGTATTTCTGAATGTGGCAAAATTCTGGTTCGCGTCCCCTGGGGCTT
>JAYKTE010389699.1:0-10700 GCA_036873565.1 Xipholeptos notoides
CGAGCCTCATCTGCCCGAGACAGCTAAGAGTAAATGCAATGGTTTTCACTGGGATTTGAACTCGTGTACTACGTATCTAAAGCCCAAGCTTTTCCCACTGCTCCAACCTCGCTGCCCATATATATATGCGCGTGCGTGTCTGTGTGTGCGTGCACGCGTCTCTGTGGTGTGTGTGTGTGATATAGAGATACATAGAGGGATGGGAAGAAAGAGAGATATACGAAAACCAATGAATCGAATTAGGAAGATAATAGAGTCAAGTAAGAAGAGGAAGAAAAAAATCCCGGAAATTTAAGAGAAAATAATGTAGAGAATTTAGGACAGTACGGTGGAGCTGACAAACTAAATACCTAGTCAAAAACAATCAAATGAAAAAAAAAGATATATTTTTTTACCGGTTTTGTTATCATTTTTCCCTTTGTTAAGCTCAGACTTTAAAAGTTGTGTTTTTTTATTTCTGTGCAGTCGAAAGGAAATTATCCAATTAGAAATTTTCAAAATTCAATGAAGCAAGAATGCGGACAGTGGAACACTATATGAGCTGTCCATGTATCTAGAATTTTGAAAAAAATAAATTCACAAAATCGATCACATGCTTGTGTTTTAAATGCTATAAAGAATTCTAAAGACAATTATGTGTGTGTTTGTGTGTGTGGGTGTATGTGTGTGTGTGTGTGTGTGTGTGTGTGTGTGTATGTGTGTGTTTATGTGCGTGTGTGTATTTTGTTATAGCAATCCCCATATATTTCTTTTAAATAAATGATAATTATGCAATTTTTAAAAATCGGTTTAATAATACATGAATATTTTTAAAAATCAATCATTTAATTAATAAAAAATCAAACGCAGAATATGAAACATATATAAAATATAATCATATATATATAATAATAATAATAATAATGATAATAATGATAATAATAATAATAATAATAATAATAATAAAAATAAAAATAAGAAGAAGACAAAACAAAGAATTGGAAATATTATATAAATGATGTAGTGATTTAGGTAATAAAAAATATTATTATATATTTGTGTAAAGGCTAAACAATACACTATTGATCTAATTGCATTATACCAGGTATATTTAATAACTAATGAGAAAATATCAGGAGAGACAATATTTATTTTCATGAGCTTACAAAACTTTGTCCCCTTCAAAGTAATGGCTCCCAGTATCTATACATTTATTTATGTATCTCTTCCAATCCTCGAAGATATCTTCAAAGTCCTTTTTCGGTAGTCCCTTCAGGTAATTTTCCGATGCCTCTTTCCGCTTCACTGAGGCTGTCTTTCATGTGTGAAGAAAGACGCATTGGGTTAGATCAAGGCTGTAGGGTGATTGTTGTACCACTTTTATTTCTCTGTCGGCCATTCAAGTGGTCACCAGCGTATGTTTAATGTGTATATTTGTGGTGATTTGTATTGGCATTCGTTGTGGGTTTTTTTAGGGACCCTTTTTTAATCTTAGTGTAAGTCACAGAATTAAAAATCTAATGCCGTGTAGACCTTTGTGTCCATAATCTACAGTACAATCATTTGTGAGTAATAGAACCCATTATTTTTTCTCCATTAGTGTAGTTCAGAAAATGAAGAATTTAAAGTTATATAAACATTTGAGCCGATATACAATGAACAGGGAGTATTGACATCCATTCACTTTTATTTTATTCTTCCTCCTTAAATGTAGGTCAAAGAATGAACAAAATCTGAAGTCATATAGATCTTTATGCTCATAGCTTATCGCATGATGTACGGGGGGTGTTGGTATTCGTTTTTTTTTCCTTGGTGTAGGTCACAATAAAAAAATCTAAATTAATATAGACCATTGGGCCCATAATTTTTGTTCAGTGGAATATTGACATTCATTCGTTCTTTTTTCTTCCATCCTATGGATGAGAACAGCCGTCCAAAAGTAGATGTACAGATTATAAAGCATTTGCTCTAGGATCCCGAAAAATACATTTTTTCTCATTTTTAGAACATTCTTTAAAATGTGTCTTTGTTGTTGGTTTATTTCTCCTAAGGCCCCAGTCACAATTAGTGTTGCTCCCGCTTTCATCTTCATCACAAATATCTTTTTCTTTCTCAAAGTCTGATCATTTTTTCTCTTTATCCTATTTTTGCTCCACACCTTAGTCTACAGGGATGTCTAAGTCTACTATGCACTAAGAGTCTCCATTTTTTTGTGTTTGTTCATGATGACAGATTCCATCTGTATGCTTCTTGCTTTGATCGACTTCGGATTTTCAAAGAGATTCTTTTCTTATTATTACTAAAATTATTATTACTAAAAGTATTATTATTTGGTGCTTTCAAAGGGATCATCTCAAAGAAGGCGATAATTTGGACTATCACTTAAAATAATTATCCCCAAGGATAGTTGTCCCCTTTACTCTCGTCGACGACCATTTGTCTTGATTGGCATGCTGCAATAAAGCACCTATCTAAATTACTGACACTTTTAAAAGACCTGTCAGTCTTGGGACCCAGAGGAAACAGACCAGCTGGAACGAACTTGACAGATTTCGACCAAATTGGACGCAATAGCAAGCGCGAGTAATATTATTTTTGGGGTTTCTAAAAACTGAAAATTCGTGTTTATTATAATTAGTAAGTAAATAGTAGTGAATTAATCATATTATTTGGTCATTGTAAAGGCATTAATCACAACCAGCTGGACCTGTTTGTTTCTTTGTGTTTTACGGAAAATATACAATGTTACGTCGTTTAATGCCGAGAACAGCCATTTTTTAGAATTGTTCTTTGTGTCAACACTTAGTATTTTTAATAACAAAATAAGCTAGACCTGTAATAATTTCACAGATACATAAAATATTTTAAACTTAAAGAATGTTTTGTCGCCGGATTTTTAAAAAATATCATGCAAAAAATCACAATAAATTTTACCGTAGCTTTTCACAAACTAAATTATGTGGCATTGAATAATTTCTTATTTCAATTTTAAATCCATATATTGATTAAGTGAACTTTGACTAGCTTTGTTCCAAAGTCTTATAAATTTAAAAATTAGCTTTTTATTTAGTTCGATAATATTTATTGAATTAATGATGGCTTTATTTAAGATTGTGTTGTTAAAATTAAATTCTCACAAGACTGCAACATCAACGGTTGAAGAAAATTAGTATGATGATCAGGGTAGTATTGGCATTGGTTTGCTTATTCTGGTTCTTAAACCCTAAGTGTAGGTCACAGAATGAAATGTCTGAGGTGATAAAGACTTTTGGGATCACAGTTTATTATTAGTTTACTTGATATTTAAATCCGTTTCTCTAAATAGAATTAAAATATATGTGGTAATGTTTTTGTGTGTATGAAATGGTGTAGGTGTTATTAATTTCTGGTTGGAAACTAAATATTTCACTATTTGTTTGGTATTTAGTCTACTATTTGCATTGCTTTATTTCACGAAAATATTTTATAACTTTTTTGTTCTCAATCTGTTCAGCAGTAAAAACTTTCCAAACTTTTTGGCTCCAATAAGTTCACATGTATTGCTAGATATACTGACCATGTCAGGCTATGCTAAAATGAAAGAATTATACTTTTAGTGAGTACCTATTTCGAAAACATCTTTGCTGCTATTTTATCATCTAAGGTAGTCAGTCGGTCAGCCAATTGTTTAACATCTATCTAATTTTATTGAATATTTTATATATGTACACAACATTGCGGCAGATATGACCTCTACCTTCCATCGGTCGTTGGAATCTTGCGAATATTTTGCTGAACTCTTGAAGCCTTTCATTCAATCCAAAGAAAGGTTTTTCTGTAGTCAATTTGAATTTTTTTTAATAAGTTGTATTATTCTTAACTATAGACGTAGTGGTGAGTCTATTTCAGGGAATTTTAAACTTATCCTTTGTATATTCTACAGTGAGATTATTCATGTTTTTTGTTGTAGAAATGTCTGCATATTTGAATAATAAATGAGAAATTAGAAATATTAACAATTAATAAGTAATATTGCCACAAATTTGTTTTTTTTTAAACTGGTATTACTTCATAGATCGTCCAAGTAGATCTATGACATGAAGAGGATTGAAAATTGTAGCGATCAGAATATAAGAAATATATGTTGTGTGATATCACCCATACAAATACATAAACTCTTCCAAACTGTATTTATATCGTGAAGTACCACTCTCGAAGTTTTAGCTGTGGTATGCTTTCTTGGCACTAAATACTATAACTCTCAATTTCTTTATGTATTATGTCTAACCAATTAATACATTACTTATTTAGCCAATATCTTTGTCCGACTCGACAAAGTGACCCTTCTATCTATGTTCGAGTATTCTTTATTGCCACGTTCTGGACCACACACTCAGGTGGTACGCCATGTTTGCATAAGTACTCACTCTTTCCATTAACCTACGTATTCCGTTTTCTTTGTTAATACAATATTATGAAACCAATATGACCAAATCTTCTTTATTGACACTTTTTAGGCCACAGCAATAAAGCAATTCATAAGTTTTCCAAATAATTTAAATAATATTGAATATTTATTCTATTGGCCTTTAAGACAGATTGCTATTTCTCATGTGACCAGAGTTTTAGGAAAATGTTTGGTTACATCGGCTGGCAGAAAGTGAAAATACAAGAAAAAATATTCAAGATAAATGACAGAAAGAGAGAATGAAATTAAATAAAGAAGAAAGGAAATGGGGAAGGGAAGTAGTAGGAATAATAATAAAAAAGAGTAACTTATACAAGAAAGAAAAAGAGCAACAAATTGACACGTGGTAGTTGGCTTAAGGAGGCTGGAGGTGATACGGAGTAGAAGGTGGATGACGAAGGAAAGAGGGGGGGACATCAAGGTAGAGATGAGTGACCCGCCTTCAATTAAATAAATCCTGTATCAAAGGCAAGAAAAGGTCGCATGGCAGTTGAAAGGAAGAAAACAATCGACCGATCGACTTCTAATTCTAGACAAACAAACAGCTCGCATAAAAGGCAGTGATCCGCTCTTAACATCCGGGCGATTTTCTTATCACTGCCTAATTAAGCATGTTTGGGAGGAAATGGAAGCACACTTTTCCCCCACCTCGCCCAATTCCCAACTGCAATCGTGCGTCAGGCCCCAGCCGTGTGCACAGCTAAGATTGACACGGACAACTTCATAGAGTCCATCTCGTCCAGCACTTCGATACCCAACCCCACGTCTAATCCACAGCAGGTTTCGCTGCCACCTGTCTATTTTAATTTTCATTCTTGGGCAGGATTTATTTGAAAGAAAGCCAAGAAAGTTAAAGGAAACAAAGAAGGGCATACATCGACTCACTGTCATGTTTGAGAAGCATTCAGTATCTGTATGCTTCTCGCATGTCTGCATGCATATGTGTGTGAATGAATTAATGTATATATGCGTGTGTAAGCAAGATGTCTAACTATAGACGAAAAATGATGGAAACATTTAATGTGTGTATCCATTTAAGCAGACTATTGTCCTCATCTTTATAGTTCTTGTTTCACCGAATTTTGGACAACTATTCTCTGGCCTACTTCAGGTGATTAAAAAATAAACAAATTCTTAATGTGATCACGAGTTATTGTGCATGGCTATATTGGTCTGTATTATTTTTACATATTTTTATTTATTTATATGTTATTTTCTTTACAATCTAATTATCCAATGTAACAACAATGAAATAAAATTAAAATATAAACGACATAATTAGAGTGATAAATTCACCATTAATTTATAATTATAGAGGCTGTCATGTCAATAAAAATACTTGTATTACTCTGTAAAAGGGATGAGAGTTTTCTTGAAAAAATGTTGTAAGAAATAATAATAAGTTATAAAGTAACGTTTTTCAAAAATTTTAAATTAAATACAAACATATTTTTATAAAAATCCTTATTTTACTGTATATAGATAGATCGTTACAAGAGGAAGATGGTGGGCTTAACAGTTTTCATTCGCAGGCTAGTCGTATCCCGCGGGCCGGGTGGTTCCGATCCCTGCTTTAAGTTTTTATTAGTCAAAATATTATTACTTCGGACGAGAAATTCCTGAAAAAAGTATTCTTCCAATTATGTTAGAGCTTCTTTAATATCAATGGATTAAGTAACACCAATTTCTCTACTATCCGCTGTAAATCTTGACATTGGCATGTGTACTCACATAATCTCACCTTTGAACCGTGTAGTGTCAATCATGGTTGTGAAGTGAAAAGAGCAATTTGCCGGGATCTAAGTGAAATCGTCTGTCAGAAAATAGAAATAAGTTTAAAATTGTTACAACAGTTTTGTAAACAAACAATGAATAAACAAAAATCTAAACTTATGTATAAATGGGACTTTGTTTCTGTGTGTTTGTGCTTTTTATGGACGTGTGTGTGTAAGTTCGTATGTATATATCTGGAAGTGTTCTTACATAAGTATTGCGTCGTCCGACCGATATCAAAAAACAATAATCGAATAAAAACGGTATCTAGAAAGAATGGTCCATTTTAAATGAAGTTTTATACAATCCTACAGTCTCCTATTAAAATAATTGCTCAAAAGGCTTAATGACTACAGATCTTTAAACTAATTTCCCAATTATTGGTCTAGACAGTTGAAATTCAATACATTGGGTATTCGGGCCTGGTGAACAAATTCGATTCGTCAGGAAAATATCTGATGAAGGGTTAAAATCAACCCCGACCTAGGCCGGTCAATATTGCTAGTAAAAAAATGAAAATGTAATCCTGATTAAATGAGTGTAAAGTATTGTTTTAAGTGAAACGGTTTCTCTTTGTGAAAGTAGCCACGAAACCTGATACGATTTGGAATTCTGTGACGTTGAAATGTATGAGTGATTTTAAATCCAGAGCATTTGAAATCCATACAGGAATATTGCATTGTGCGTCGAATGCTTCGATGCTCATTTTGTGCTCATTCTGGTCGGTGATTTTGAAATTCTAAAACATTTTTTTTTTGTTTCTAGTTCTGAAATTTATATATATATATATATATATGTGTGTGTGTGTGTATGTGTGAGTGTGTATATATATATATATATATATATATATATATATATGTGTGTGTGTGTGTGTGGGTGTGTATGTGCGTGTGTCTGTGTATTATATCGTATTCTATTAAATTCATGTCCTTTTTCTCCATCAGTTTTCACCTCATCACGTTGATGTTCTTTTCATTTATATTTGTATTAACCCAGTCTCTACTGGGGGATCGAAATCGTTAGATCTGTTTTCCGTTTGTACCGGTTGAAAGTTAAGTTTTATCCTTTAAAAATGCGTCTCTCGTAGATTACGTAGCAAATTATGATATTCTTTACCTTTTCTATTGATCAATATTGTATACTTTCAACTGCCGACAATGGAGTTCTGTATCATTTTGGAAACTTGGAAACAGGAAATATTATTGGAAATAAGAATGTAACTCAATCTAGAGAAGGGAAAAGCTTTCTAGGAATTATGTGAGAGAACGAGTGAATTAAGCCAGGTCACGTCTTTTCACTGGATTTTTCTGTATATTTTATCAGCGACTTTGTGGCTGAAATTTGAAAGATTTATCTAAGCCTTGAAGAAAGATACTGAGATTAGGTTAAAGTTTTTATCATAACCATTTCCGCTGTCCTTGTCTCCCACTGTCGCTCTCCATATATCTATATATCTATATGTCTCCGTATCTATCTATCTTTCAGTCTTTCTATCTGTCTTTCTATTTATCTATCTATCTATATATAAATATATATATATATATATATAATTTTTTCTATCTTCATCTGTGTATCAGTCTATCTATCTATATCAGAATATAGGCTTTAATTTATCTATATTTATTTCGATCTATCTTTTTCTATATATATCTCTATCTATCTATTTATATACCTTTCTTTGTTTATTTGTTTCTTCCTTCATCAACCACTTTATCTATTAGTTAGAATTTATCTAACTGTTAGATCTAACTATCTATCTATTTATATATCTGTCTGTCTGGCGGCTAGTTGTTTATTTTCAATTGATATATTTCAAAAAATAATTATTAATATATCTATATAAGTATATATCCCTTAATCCATCTATCTCGTTTCCGGCTTTTCATTCGGCATCTTTTATTGTAACTGAGAATATATATATTAATATTTCTTTATATATATTTATATATGGTGACTACTACTTCTTTACAGAAAAAGGCCAACCCTTAGATTACCGACTTTAAACGAGTCTACATTTTGTTTCACATGCCCCTGCTTGTTTTGTATATTTTCCGCAGACTCTAAAAGTTATTCCTCCTGGTGCAAAGCCAATTCCCTACTCGACCTCTTTTGTCTTTCCCTTGATTGCTATTCTGCATAAGTAACTCTGTGGCTTACGAGACCTGCTTTGAAAAGTTACATTGTACCCCAGATTTTGCATAAATATGAAGTATCAAAATCAAAATTCGTAGTCTGGACAAATATATCCATTGGATATGCAGATTATGAAGCCTCATCTCAAGGGATTCTAAAAGTCTAGCTAATAATTGGTATTCGGAAATATACATTACATTCTTAGAATTTACACAGTTAATATTAAGTCATCTTCCTCCATTAAATAAAAATGTTTCCAATAATACAAGTATGTTTGTGAAGAAATGTTTAATATAACATGAAGGGGTTCAAATGAACCTACTATGTTTAAGAAAATTTTTAAAAATAATGTATGATTCAAATCTCACTAAAAAATAAAATAGAAAAAATGTATTTGATATTTTGATACTTAGTTAATTTATTAAACAATATTCACTGATAAGGCAGCGTAGGTAGATGACTGGTATTCCAATCACTTTCAGCTGTCTTGGACTCGTTAATTCAGGGGACTAACTCATCTAGACGATTTCAAATCCTGCGTAAATGAGCCCCGTAGACTCAATGAGATTACTTCATCTAGGTGAAGCACAACACTGATTCTCAAACCAATAAGACCCCAAAGAAGACGGAAGAGAGCCGGGTGGGATTTGCATCATGGAAGCGGCCTATTTCATTACTATTGAACTGCGGGGGAAGCTATGATTGCGTGTGGCGATCGCCCTTCCATGGCAACCTAAAACATGGTCCCCTAGCACACTGTCACATAAGCGAAGATAGGAGTCGAGACGTACCCGATACTCGGGTACGATTGGTAGCCGACGATTTAAATATTATTTCAAATAAAAATGAATTTAATATTTAATTGGTAAACCATTTTTAGATACTTAGATGACAAATCCTTCTTAATTTAAGTTATTCGGTCTTCTTCTCGTGTCTTCTTCGAAATCTTCACATCATCTCCTCTCACATGCCCTTTAAACTTAGTTTTGTGTTACCCTAAAAGCAAGGACAAGACAGCAGAAACTTTTGTATCGATAACAATGAAGATGAGAGCAGATGTCTGCAGGTTAGGCATAAAGATTATAATGGAATTCCATATCATATAAATTCAGACAATCAGAATTATCTCCCTTGAAAAGATCGCTTCGGTATTAGATTACCGAGATTGACAGATATTGCTGGATGAAATGCAACCGAAGCGAATAACGCTTAATAGATTTATCGTTTCTGCTGTGTCGTTTTTATACATTTTCCACCTTCTTTGTTGTACTAAATCCTATAACCAAATCTGATTCAAATAATACCAGAACTTTGGGTTTTGTTCTCATAATATTAATTCTTCCATACATTATATTGGTTTAAATAACCAAAGACATAATTGTTTTTTGTTTTTTTTAGATTCTATGTTGTTGGCTCACTAACACTAGTACAAATACATTATCTTATTGCTACATAAAAACCGGTGCAAAAAGTAGAAATCGCCTCTTATTTTTTGTCTAATAAAACGCCGTTTTCTAATAATGTAATATTTCAACGATAAATTTTTTACAGAAGAAAGACAACCATCACATGTCCAAATGTGAGTGTGTCAGAAAATGGTTCCTTATATCCGCATCGTTTTCCATAGTTTGCCGCATGCCCAGCAGGATGTGCCTTATGATGAGAGGGCCAACCGTGGCTGCTCCCCCTCTCCTGTCCACCCTAATACTGACCTGAGTGAGTAGCTCTGTGACTCGTTAGGTCTTCATTATGTGGGCAAACTCTACATGCAGATTTCGCACACATATCTGGTTTCAAAATCAAGTTGCTCAATGAAATCTCGCTAACGTAAGGTTCACTGAAAGCGATGTACTTGATTTGCCTTTCCTTAAAGATCTGAAATCCTACATAGACGTTTTGTCTCCATGATTTCCAATCCATTGCTATCGTCTCTAATTTGCTACCTCTACGTTAGGACTCTCAGTTGGCATTCGATAATATCTTCCTAATATTTCCTTATGTTTCAGCCGCTTTGCCAGTTCAAGCTCCTCATCTAGGTGTCCCACCCAGTGCTCCTGATTCTGAGTGATGCGTACTTCTATGCTGGATGTGGTAGCCTTCTCGATTACCTCTGCATTAGAAGTAAGAGATTGTTTTGTAACATTGATTTGTCGGATGTATTTTGTCCAGGTTTCCGAGGAACATGAGAGGACAGATAATATGCATGTTTCGTACACCCTCATTTTCTTTCTGTAGGAGGGGGCCTCTCTGGCCACACCTGTCCTTTAAGACTACCGAAAGACTTACTAGCCGACTGCACTCTTTATTTATGTAAGATTCTGTCACTAGATATTGTGCTGCCAAAATAGACAAAATCCTCAACAGTACC
>JAYKTE010389810.1:0-10699 GCA_036873565.1 Xipholeptos notoides
TATTGTCATATCTTTATGTTGAGAGGAAGATCTCTCTCTCTCTCTCTCTCTCTCTCTCTCTCTCTCTCTCTCTCACCCTTGATAGAAACCTTCAGTAGGTTAAGGGGCGCAAGTTGCATTTTATGGGTAGTAGGGCCGCAAGGTACATTCTGCGGGAGGGCCGCGATGTTGTTAGGTACGGCACGGTAATGGCACCCACTGGCGGCGGTGGATATAGGATTTCCTACTAATCCGAAAAGAGTGAAAGAAATATAGATCGTTTTAGAGGATTAAAAAATTATTTTTTTTAGACAATTTTAAATGTTTAATCTCTTTTCTATTAATAATGACGACGAAGAAGAATAAACCGTTATTTATTTAAATAACGCCAATAAAAAATTTGGAAAATTGCATAAAGATCTATTTTATTCTTATGAGAATTCTGTATGCAAATTTCCAAATTATTCATTGGCATTATTCAAATAAATACTGTTTATTCATTAATAATTAGGGCTGGGACAATATTCATTGATTAAAGAATATTCTTGTCACAGTCCTACTTGTTACTTGACTATTTTGCAATTTTTACCATTACTTTTAATTCTGTAGTTATTAGTAGGGCTGTGACAATATTATTTGATTAAAGAATATTCATGTCACAGCCCTACTTGTTACTTGACTATTTTGCAATTTTTACCATTTCTTTTAATTCTGTAGTTATTAGTAGGGCTGGGACAATATTCTTTTATTAAAGAATATTCATGTCATAGCCCTACTTGTTACTTGACTATTTTGCAATTTTTACCATTTCTTTTAATTCTGTGGTTATTACTAATAACTACAAAAATTAAAAGAAATGGTAAAATAGCAAAATAGTCAAAAGGGATGGACGAGCGTGAAACGGTCAGTGACAGTTTCGGAGTTGTTTTATAAACTACTCACCTGAAGTAGACCGATGGGTTAATCGATCGATTGAACTTAAAAAGAAAAAATTAGGCTAATTTATGGGCATCAAACTTCAACAAGAAAGTACTCATTTATTGATTGTATGAAAGATATATTTTAGAATATACCTGGAGCCTGTATTCAAGTAATGAAATGTAACAGTTTGACAGTGTGGACCGTCTTTTTGAACATGTTTTCTAAATGTTCATAATAAAATGATATCATAGAAGAGAAATAAATAAATAGAATTATTTTGGCACTTTTCCCTGTATCAATACATCATATAAAAAAAGTACCGTCAGCAACAGTTTGTACAAAAATACACCACACTCAAATCTTTAGGGGCAGCAGCAGCACTAGGAGTATGCAAAAATTCGCCCGTTTTCGACCCACCATGATTTAATCTTCTGATAATTTAAAAAAAAAATGAATGAAAAGTATTTTTTTAGTGCATCACAAAGAGGAATGATCAAATAAAAATCTCATGTAAAAATTATATTTTTTAGAATACTTTTTCATCAAAAATTTATTTTTCAAATCTTTGTCAATGTCCGATCAAAAAAAAATATTGTATTGTTTTCATTAGATAAAAATATTTCGTTTTTCTTAAAAGTTTAATCTCTTTTCTTAAAATTAAATCTGTTATAAAGTAGTAAATTTCACTTTAAATTATTTTTTTATAAACGTTTAAACGTGAGGGGTCTAGAAATTTCGATTTTTTTGTGCACCAGTGGAGTGGAGTAGTAGTAGTCCACATTGCGACCCACTTCGGACGGTGGGGGGTTGCGTATCAGGGTCCGGCATTTTGAAGAGGTGAATAGAATATAGAAAAAAAAATAATAATAATAAAAAGCTAAAAAAAAAATCTGAAATTTTATTTATACCAAAATGTGTTTTTAAAGTCGTAACATGTTTTTATGTTTTGTGTGTGTGTACTATTTTGAAAATAGATTTTTCAACATGTCAATGTCCAATGAAAATAAATAATTCAAGTTGAATATAATTAGATCCTTGATTGTAGTCCCATGAAAATAAATATTTTAAAGGCATTTTGGAATTTTGAAGGTTAACGGATTATCAACGGCCAGCGTGGTGTGTGTGTGTGTGTGTGTGTGTGTGTGAGAGAGAGTGTGTGTGTGTGTAGGGATCAAATGTTATTACCGCTATGAGCGGCAATAACAGTTGCTACGACGCCACCATTGCCTGTGGATGTGTGTGTACTGACTGTCGGTGTTACTTCTTATAAGTACACAATTGGGCTGTGACAATATGCTTTTATTAAAGAATATTCTTGTCGTTACTTGACTATTTGGCGATTTTACCATTTCTTTTTAATTCTGTACTTATTACTAGGGCTGTGACTATATGGTTGTATTAAAGAATATTCTTGTTGTTACTTGACTATTTTGCGACTTTACCATTTCTTTTATTTCTTTAGTTATTTGTAGGGCTGTGACAACATGCTTTTATTAAAGAATATTCTCGTTGTTACTTGACTATTTTGCGATTTTACCATTTGTTTTAATTCTGTAGTTATTAGTAGGGAGGGCTGTGACAAGATGCTTTTATTAAAGAATATTCTTGTCATTACTTGAATATTTTGCGATTTTAACATTTCTTTTAATTCTGTAATTATTAGTAGGGCTGTGGCAATATGCTTTTATTAAAGAATATTCTTGTGCCAACCCTAGGGGCTGTGATAAGAATATTATCTAATAAAAGCATATTGTCACATCCCTAGTACACATACAGATAACTTTTAATTTTCATACACAATTCTTTTATTTTTTCTTACATTTTCATATCCCACACCTCTTTTTTTTTTCTTACTCCTTCTTATAAGAATACGCACATCTATATATTAATACGATAGCGTGTGTGTTATTTGGTGTGTCACGCTTACATCAAAAGCAACGACTTTGACTCAATTTAAAGTTACTCTTTATCTTTTTAAAATCCTCAAGACCATTTTATCATATTTTGGATAAGAACGTTGTCGTTTTTTTTTTTAAACCAAAACTCTAAAAAAATTTTTTCAGCAATTAACTTGCAGTTTTGAATTATTTCTCAGGGTTTGTTTAAATTTAAGACTGTTAAATTTACTTTCTGATTTAGTAATGATCTTCATTGGCGGACTGTTTTCCTCATCTTTTTACAGGTGTTGAGGACAACAGTCAGTCCTCCAATAAAGATCATTACTGAATCATGAAGCCTTATCTCAATAAATTCCTAAATAAATATAATTACTTTCTGATATTTCAACTACTGTAGAGTTTTGAACTATTTCTCAGTATCTGTTTAAATCTAAAAATGTTAAATTTATTTCCTGGTAATTAAGCTACTGTGGAATTTCCACAGGTTCTACTAGTTATTACTTCTTACACATACAAATATCTTTTAATTTTCATATCCTACATTACACATTTATTTTTCTTTCTTTTTTTTATCCTAAATATTTCTTTTATTTTTCTTTTTACTTATTCTTATTCTATATTATATAGATTAAGACCCTATGATTCTCCATCAGCAACATAGCGTTCCTAATGCAGAATGTGCATTGCGGCCCCTATAGCCACAAAATGCAAATTGCAAAATGCAACTTGCGCCCCCGAACATAATGAAGATTTATATAAAAAATCATATATATATATATATATATATGAAAAATATAAATAAAATGAAAAAAAAACAAACAAGTTAAACATATTTTTCGGTCCATTTAGTTCATTTTAAATAACACCTTAGCTTTGATAATGGTTTATATTAACCGAAACGTTTGAACGTCTGCTTTTTATGTAATAATATATTATCAATATATTATTATTGCTGTGTGTGACAATATCAAAGAATATTCTTGTTACATCATAATAACTAGGGCTGTGACAAGGATATTACCAAATAAAAGCGTATTGTTATCACACCCGGACCCCTACTAATAACTACAGAATTAAAAGAAATGGTAAAATTGCAAAGCAGTCAAGTAACGACAAGAATATTCTTTAATAAAAGACACAGCCCTAATCATTAGTATAGGGTGGCCAAAAAGTCACAGAGTGATTTTGAACTTTTATAGATTTTTTGATTTTTGAAGATAACTTTATAGAATATTTAATTAACACAGTATAACAAAGAAAATAGAAATTTATTTGCAAAAAAATAAAAAAACAAATAATTAAATTTATTCTTGAAAATTAATATTTTCTAAAAAGTATCCATTTTCAGTGACTTTCTGGCTAACCTATATAATAAATAAATGAACATAACTGAAAATAAATAAATCAAATAAATAAACTGGTTTCATCGGTGGCACTGGACGGACGACGACAATCGGTAAAATATAGAATGAGAATGCATTCATTATTTGTGTCATCCTTCAAATGGAGTTTCAATTTCTGTTTGTATTATTGGTGGTGGTGACTGGTGGTGTTTGTTAGTGTGGTTGTGGTACTACTGGTTACTTTACTTACTATTGCCATTGATTTGCGGTGTGCACTTGACTTGCACTGGTGAAACTACTGGTAGGTGGTGGTGCTGCTGGTGCAATTCATTCATTCCAATTTATCAGTTTTAAATTTTTGGTAAATAAAATCAACAACACCGAGCACTCTAATTTTATATATTAGGGTGTTTTCGGTGTGCTAAAAACGAATATGATATTCAAATTCGCGCAAATTTCCCGTTTTGATGATATTAATACGGATTCTTGCGGTTATTTTCTTGTAAAGCGTACACACAGACAGCAACAGTCATTTGGCAGCCATTAAAGTACATGTCAATAATTTGTACCTAGATTCATGCACTTTAATGGCCTCCAAATGACTGTGTGTCAGAAAATAACTGCAAGAAACCGGATTAATATCATGAAAATGCTAAATTTGCGACGGATTTAAATAGCATATTCGTTTTTAGCACACCCGAACCCCCACTAAAATATAAATTAGAGTGCTCCCGGTGTTAATGTTTTATTGTTAAAAAAATATATTGATAGAAAACACTAAAAAACAAAACAAAAATATACAAACAGAATAAAGAGCGAGCGAGCCTAGCCTCTTCTCTCTTGACAAACAAATAAAAAGAAATAAATTAAGTTTCAACAACTCTTTTTTTTATGGAAATTATAGATAGGAGGTGGATTTTTTCTGACAGTTAGAAACCTTTTTTTTTTTTCTTTTAATTTGCGTGATATTAGTTAATAATCGCAAGTAAACAACAACAACAACACAGGAAACAACAAAACAACACAGATACAAACTCAAGTTGAAGTTATTTCCTTGCTAGACTTCAATGCAATGGCAATGCCATTATAAAAAAGTTAACGAAACGAACAACGGAAAGAAACAGTAAGCAGAAGTAAATACTAACGTTCACAATTTTTCATGAAAAAGTTGAAAATTAGAATTAACTTTCTTCGTACTTTGAGTAATTTTCGGCAATAACATTTAACACTCAGTGACTCTGACTTAAGGAGATATTTAAGGAGGCGTTAAACACTTTCTTTCTTTCCTCCAACTAATAAGGCCGGTTGTTTCGGTTTAATTCTGTCATTAATTCATTATCTTTTAAATTTAAGTGGTAACATTTTAACTAGTTTTTTTGCATTTTTCAGCAGCTAAACTAAACTCTTCCAGATAAACCTATTTCTCTTCCATCATGGTACTAAAATCCAGTCTTCTTGACATTCCCAGCAATTTTAAGTAAGCAAAATAAATTCTTAGCCTTTTCGCTTGTGGGTCCATAAATGCCGGAGTCGGATTCCATCTCTCAGAATCTTAGAACCAGTTTTAAGAATCTAAGTATTCTTTTACGGCCGCGGCGGCGGTGCCGTGAATCACATCATCAGTCAATCGGACCAAGCCCGAGGGCATGGGCAAAGGGACCCGCCTCCTGGCTGCTAATAAAATTATCAAGGATGTCCTTGTTATGCATTCTGACTCGGGTCGGGTCACTCCACTTTGCCTGAACATCATTATGTGTGTCTAATGGCCGTATCGGGCATAGTTAAGCCAATATGCACAAATCACCTGCTGCCCAATAATGTGCACATGCACACTCACACACCACAGAGCACAGATGATCACCTCACCTGCAGCCAAGCATGTGGCATTTAAGTGTAAAAAATGGGGGGGGGGGGAAGAAGGGGACCCATTGTATTTTTTGTCTGAGAGCTCATCATAGCCTCATAACACTTTCGACTTTCAGTCCGCCTCTGACTTGCCACATTCAAAATTTAACATGGTGGTGGCTGTGGTGTTGGTGTGGTGGTGTTGGTGTGATGTGCGTTTTATGTTAAACAAATAATAAACTTTAAAAAAGGCAATATCCGATAATTTATTTAAAATAAAAACAAGTGTTTAAAACAAAATTAGATAGTCTTTTTGAATTTTCAAAGCAGTGTACACAAAAAATATCGATTTAAATACAATTGATTCTTTTTCTTAATTTGAGTTGTCAAATCAAGTCAAATAAATGCCTAAATGAAACGAAACACTTGGAAATATTGCTTGTGTGTGTGTGTTAAATCATTTTAATTTATTTAGTTTGGGAATTCTAATTTAACTCTCGAAACAATTTAACTTAAACTCTATAGTTTCCTTACAGAGTCATAGTCAGTCAGTCCCACCCCACACAGACCCGGCGACTCCTGAGAATTTATTGTTTGGGAATTATTTCAAAATTAATTTTGTTTAATAGAATGGTGTAGGTTGTTTCTGTTAAAAAAGGAATATAAAAAAAATTATGTTTTCGAACGTTCTAACGGCGACATCGAATCGGCCACGTCCAAAACGTGTCATTCCTTTTTATTTTAGTAGTCAAATGTTTTAACTTTTTATTTGTATAAATCTGTAAGTTTTTACTTTTCATCTTTTTTTTTCTATAATAAACAAAAAAAAGATTGAAAACTGTTTTTTCAAACAATTTACCCGTTTTTTTTTTTTTTGATATTAAGTTTTTGGGTTTGTGTTTTGTTTTTAAAGTAAAATTGTTTAAAATAATTGTTCAAATGTGTTGACGAGAGAGACAACACAGACGGACGACGACACTACGACAGACAGCCTTCCAGTGTGTAGAAATTTCTAGTTTTAAAAATATCTAAATTTTAAAATCTAATGCATTTCATTAAGTCAGAAATGGGACCTGTGCGATTTCTACGGAAACATGTTTTTTAGGATTAAAAAAAAAAATCAAGAAATTAAATTTCATAAATTTTTAAAAAACACTTAAATGTTTTATTTCAGAACTGCCTTAATGTTCGAAAACGGACTCCGGGACTTACCACTTTCACTTCCACTGGTTTATTAGATACTTTACTTTAGTAGTGAGTGCTTTGTTTTTGTTTTGTTTTTTCAACTAAAACAATAAGCAAAAATATTTCGCTTAGAAATAATTAATTACAAGCATCGTATCAGAATTTGGCAGTTGTTGGCACGCTAAAATAAGAAACTACACAAAAATATTCCGTTTTTATATTGACTTGTCTTGTTGAATATTCCATTTTAGATAATTTTAGTGCATTCGTTTATTTATTTTATTGTAATTACAATATGGGTTAAAGTACAAATAAATAGGTTGTATTTGTGTTTGCGAATTCTATTGGCGTTGTTTTGGACTGACATGTCACGTACAGAAGCTGAATAACAAAAACAATAATAAAGGTAAATTATACAATAATTAGAATTAATCCTCTAATAATGATAACAATAATGATAATGACAGTCAGTTACTCACTCACTCTAATGAGCGATTTAAATTTATCTATATGATCAAGGATCATAAAAGGAATGGTCTTTAAGGCCACGGGGAGATGAGTCCTAACCTGATCGGATCAATTTTCCTCTGTTGTTGATAGTTTTTCACAATCAGAGTATTTTGAGACATCCATCATCACCCAAGGGGGTAACTCTATTCGAGGACGTTTTTAGCCGCGAAGCAGAGCTCACGCTCTCTCTGGTCAAAAAGAAGCGGTGTGAGGAATCGAGTGGGTGTAGCTAGGTGGAAGAAGGCATCATGTGATCAGTTCGAAGTCCTTGGATCCGACTGTTCGTGCACCACACCAACCACCGTGTGACCGTGGTACGGCGTGGTGGTGCATGGTGCATTGGTGCAATGTGCATGCATGCCTTGAACCAACCACACCGACCGGTTTGGAAAACGGACGGCTCTCCCTGTCTCTATTCCTAAGTGGTCACGGTCCGGTCAGGTCACCCATCCATCACTGAATAAACTTTACGTTGCTTAACTTCGATGATCTGATGTTACCCAGCTGTCTGTGTCTCCAACGTGATTTGACCGTACTTTGTTGTTGTTGCAATGCTTTTTGCCGTTTAGGTTAGTTTGTGTGATTATTCACTATGGTAAAAATAAAACATTGCAGAAAATCTTACTAGTATTATTGGATATTGTCCAAAATCGTTAATAAGTCGTTGAAAGTTGTTAAAAAATTAAAAAAAATTTAAAGTCAATATGGCTCCCTTCTTTTTCTAACCTACTCATCGATTTACAGAGAAGTAACTGGATTTAATGCCCGGTACCTAAAGCGGAATTCCGTGGGTGGGATTGGGAAAGATTGGCTATATTTGAAGGTGGGACCATAAAGTCCACAAAAAAAAAAACAATAGTCACCTTACCTCCGCGAGTCATTTATGTTACTGTTCAACTGGGTAAAATAATAAAATGATTTCAATCTTAAAGGCATCCATCCATATAAACACAAATATTTAAAAACTTATTTTATTTCATTTTACATTCAAAATTATTTTTTCTTGTACGAAAAGCATTTTTAGCTCGCCAGCTTTACTGAAATACGCGAAAAAAAAAAAAAAGTTCCATGTCGTTCAGTCATTATTCAATGTTGAAAGTAAATTATACCATTAAAACAATTCTAATAATTCCTTCTGAGAAGGAAGTTTAATTCTAGAATCTTTTTTTGTTTCCACCTGTCCGTGTGATATTTGATGTGAAATAGTTGGTTTACCATTTTAAATGGCATTTAAAACCCTTAAAATATCAGCCACTTACAGTTTAGTTAGTTAAGCCAGCTCGTCAATTGAATTAAAGGGTGTTTTTGTTTTAATTTTTCAACTTGAAATTTTTATTTTAGACTAGATTTGAACATTTGTAATTCTTCATATTTCTATTCATTGGTGGTAGATTTAACTTTTCAACTTTTGAATAAAACTGTTACCATACATTGAATCTGAAATAAAACTATTTGAATAATTCTGTTTTATTTTTATGAATTCTTTTTTATCGATAAGAATCTAGATATAATTCACGTGGAATGTTAATAAGTTACGGGTATGCATGAAATAAAAAAAAAAGCAGGAAAGGCTGTTTCTAGGATTGGAGGGGAAGTCGGTTTGGCCAATTGGATAGGCAGCTGGTCTTCGGAATCGTAGTACGCGAGTTCGAGTCCCAGTGGCTCCGTTTGCGTTCATATTCTGGCTAATACCCTTGGGAAACGGTATGAATCCCCACATTCCCTCCAGCTATGGGTTAAATAGTGAATATTGTGTTATTAAAAAAAGTTAAGTGTAAACCAAAAAAAATAATCTTTATCAAAATGATTAAATGACCTAAAATGGTTGATATGCCGTAAAACACAAACAAACTTCTTGTCAAATTAAGAAAAACCTAGACAAAACTTTATTTCAGACTAAAGCCGAGAAAGCCCTCTTGGCAGTTGGCACAATGTAATTAAATTACATAATATATGATAAAAAATATCCTATTTTTCAGGCTATTATTTTTCATGCCTTGCCTTGCTGAAAATTTTTGTTGAGTTGACATTTGTGTGTATGTGTGTGTGTCATTTCTCCTTTCTTTGCTGTAATCGGGGCGGACCGGACCACGGACCCCACCCCACCACCCCTCACAGTTACGCCACTGATTTTTTAAAAAAAATATGCTATTTTTTTTAAAATAAAATATCAATAAAATTATTCAGAAAAAATAAGACTTTTTTTTAAAAAACAATATCTTGAGTTTAAATTTGAAAAAAAAAAAAAAAAGTTTCTTAAATTGATGTATTCAATAATTCAAAATAATTTGTATTTCAATTTTATTTAAAGAAAAAATATCTTACTGAATTTGAATTAATTTTAAAAATGTAAAAAACACAAATTTAACGAAGAAGCGCCGCTAAATTCCACGCCGGGTCGTCCCGCACCCTAACCCACCGAATGGTACCCCCCCCCAACACCGAATCCCTCAACGGTTTTCTTGGTCATACAAAAAAAAAAAAAAAAATCCCAAATGAGTGCAAGAAGAGTGCAATCAATGAATGATCCTAAAAACAATTTTTGTATGTCACCATTACCTTATTTTGTCTGAATTATCTTTACTTTATGCTCTCTCTCTCTCTCTCTGCTTTATTTGAACTTTTTTGATTGCTTTTTAACACCTATCTTATTTTTATTTTAAAGAAGAAAAAAATGTGAAAGATCGGTATTTTAAATTCGATTAGTGTTTATTGTTTAATAAATGAATTTTAATAATTTAATGTGTCATCTTGTTCTTGCTGTAGATTATTATTGGTGGTGGAATGAATAGCGCCAGTGAGTGTGCCTGGTTGCGCCGGTGCAGTGAGTGGGTGAGTACAGACAGAATGCACTGTGTGCACCCACCCACACTCACCACCACGCACACCCAGCAGTCAGAAAACTTAAAAGGAAAGTAAAAGCAATGAGTACCCCTGCCTACCTGATCCTCAGCAGTAGGAGTGAGTGTGGTTGTGTGTGCACGAAAAATCAATATTTTTAGACCCCTCACATTTAAA
>JAYKTE010389921.1:0-10698 GCA_036873565.1 Xipholeptos notoides
GTTATCGGCAGTTCCAAGAAGTGTGGATGGTCCTACACAAGCCTTCACCACTATAAACAAATCTCTGTGTCACCTGTATGACAACCATACATGGTTTGATGACACCCATACGTTGAAATTGACGTGAAGGGGGATATTGATTTGATTATTAGCACTGATATTTCTAAAACTAGTGATAATTAATTTATCATACTAAACTTAACCTTAAAATTCATGAAAGAACTGTTTTTGGTGGTGTAACACTAGCTTGCTGCTTCCATTTCACTGACGTGTGATAGGTAAACCGGTTCTAATCGGTCTAATTGTGTCCTCCATTCTAGTTAAAAGCCCTTTGTGACAGAGAGTTCTCTCAAGTAATTCTGTCAGTTAGGATCTAATTAATAGAATTAAAATATTTTTCATGTTGGTTGGAAACTAACATATTATGTATAAAATATGGTAGAATGAATGGAAATCCACCCTAATTACTATAGATTGGAGAGAATTAATTGAATATAGAAATAATTAATTAACGACTATGTCGAATTATATTATTGAAAAAATCCATTTATTAATATTATGATTGTTAGTGGATAATGCATAAAATTCTAGTTGGTCTAGGGATAGCAATCACAGACAACTCAAGTAGGTTTTTTTTTTAAATTCAAGTGGAGATCGGCGCGAGTGTTTCACACCTTGAAATTTTCAGGCCACTGTTAAAATTCTGTGTGGTGTGGTTTGGCCTTATTTCAGTCTTAGAATTAGTGGGTGGAACCAAGAATTACCTGGTCACACCCCTGGCCACGCCCATAGTTTATAAAAATAGGATTTTCCTGAAAACAGCAAAGTAGAGATGAGTCAGAGTCCAAGTGTTGAGCTTTGGAGCTGGAGTTCAATTGTGTTTGGCCCGCAGAATCCTCTCAAGTTAGATGTCCATTTTGCAACTAAGTTTCTTCATTAACTACCATACCACCTCTCTTCATTTGAAGTGCAATGTTTTAAAGATCAAAATAAAAACCATCTATATGATATTTGATATATATATCAAAGGAAAATCTTGTCTCGTCTGATTTCCGCCCCGGCGTTATTTACCTTTTCATTTTCTCCGTATGTGTCTTAAACTTTTCTGTATGTGACTGCCAGTGCACATGACCATGCACACAAGGTGAAAACAAGCTTATTTATACAAGGCTTTTTTAAAAAAATATTTTAGCAAGTTATTTTTCTAACATTTTGGTTCAATTTAGTATAACAAATTAAGAATCAAATATTTAAAAGCCTGTATAAAAATCGAAAGAATTTTTTCCGAACTTTTTCCAAGGGAAATCATATTGCATTAACTAATTCTTTATTTCAATATTAATCCACAAATTGGATGCTGAAATTTTGGCTAGCTTTCTCCCACCCAAAATCCGACCAACTATAATTCAGCTTTTCATTCATTGTCACAATGTTCACTGCCATTAATAATGGTTTTATAAATGATTGTGTTGTTACTAAATTCTCACCAATCTAAACATCTGCGCTTTGGAAAAATAGTATAACATACAGGCGAGTTTTGACATTCGTTTGCTTTTATTTTCTTCTACTTTAAATGAAGGCTATTGAATGAAAATTCTAGAATCATATAGATCTTTGGACCTACAGCCTAATAGTATTTACAACAAGCGTGAAAATTGACGGTGCATGGCATGAAGATCAGTTTTCATGATAATGATTATTTGGTGTCTTCCACATTTTTTTCATAAATTGAAGTTTAAACAGCACACAACATGAACAAAGCCCTTTTCTTCTATTTTTCATTCTGAGAATAAAAACTTTAATTCATGAATAAGCCCCACAATGTAATGGACACTGACTTAAAATTATAATGTACAAATTCAAATCCTAGTCTTTCTTTGCGTTCATGCTTAGGCTAATGCTCTTTGGAAAGGCATGAATCTCTTGAAAAAACAAGTTTTATTTAAACAATTTCTTTAGAAAAAGTGAAATCTTCAATAATTTTCTAATTTTGTCATTAGAGAACCGAAATTCCATTAAACTGAATAAACCAACAAAATCTATTTGTTCATTAACAGTCAATGTGTTTATTACACAGTACTCACCATAACAGATTTCTTTTTTTCTTGATAAAAAAACATTAGTTTCTCGGGACCATCCTTCTCGAAAAATTTGTCGATTGTGTCAAACTGAATAACAAAATGAATTTTAAAAAATTCAGATTAACCGAAAAATGTTATTTTATGGTTTTGGGCTGTCATATTTTGGATTAGATTGCAAACTAATTAAGCGGGCGAATAAAAAGAACCATTGTTTCTCATGGTGAAAGAAGTCCACATGATACAAAAAAGAAAGAATATATCCACTGCTTATAAAGTGGGGTTGAAGAGTCATGATCAGCAAATTACCCATGACCAGATACACATAAAAAGTGTGAAGTGGTTTATTGTAATCGATATTAAGTTCTTTGGTCGTTGTGTGAAGTCTCTTAAGTGTAGATGGCATAAACAATTGAACCCTGCTGCTGCAGACAAGACAAACTTCTTTAAACCTGTTCATTCTATTTAAATTGCCCTCATTATTTTCTAATACTATATTCGTGAGTATTCTGATCATTACATTTTGAGAATGCAAAAAATAATTTCACCAGATACATTTACAATGTCTTTATCAGGCTCTTAACGGATTACTAAACTCTAAACAAACCCCATTCATACCCCTAACTAAATACGGTGGGAGCTATGTCTTGTTTACCATTTCAAAAACATACCAAGGTTTAGATTTTTAAAGAGGCAAAATTCAAAAGAAAACTGTTTTATAGAAATATTGTTGGTGAGTTTGGTTTTTTTTCTTTTCTTTATATTTGTTTTGCATTAACTTAATTCTTTTATTACTTTTTTGTTGTTACTTTTATAGTTATTCTTCTGTTTAAAAGGAGAAAAAATAACTTGTTTATATAGTAAAACCCACAAAAACTGGGTGCAGACGAATCGGTCTGTAAAAAATCAACTTGAAATTTGTGGATATGTTTTTTTTCTTCTTTTATTTATATTTTTTGTATTAGTACTTAATTCTTTTATTACTTTTTTGTTGCTACTTTTATAATTATTCTTCTGTTTAAAAAGAGAAAAAATAACCTGTTTATATAATTTCTCACTATTTTATTAAATCCCACAAAACCTGGGTGTAAAATAAACTTGAATTGTGGGGATATGTGACTACGTATATAAAAAATGGGTCATTATAAAATGTATCAGGTTGATAGTGAGTTAATGATCATTTGAATTAATTTGTTTCTTTCATTTTAGGGCATATCAACCTTTTAGGTCATTCAATCCAGAGAACAATCATTTTTTATTAACTTTCTTTTTTTCTCCACACTCACTATTTAATCAATAGCTGTAGGGAATGTGGTGATTCAGCCTTTTCCCATAAGTATTAGTCCAAATGTAAACGTAAATGGAATAATTGCCAATCCATTATCCCAAGTGTACTTCCCCTCTAGATTAGTTATGTCAGATCAATTAACTATATAGATTTATAAATTCACATGCATATTTAGATTACGTTGAATTTTATAGATCGAGTGATTAAATAATATTGAATTATAAAAATAGATCGGATTGGATTGATTTCAATAGAGGGGATATTTTGAAATTATATTATATATTATGTGTGTGTGTGGATAGATAGATAGATTGATAGATGGATGGATAGGTGGATAGATAAATAGATAGATAGATAGATAGATAGATGGATGAATCTTTACCTTTGCGTCACAAAGAACAAAATCTTCGACAGCACTTATATCGACTCCAAGTCCTTCAGAAAGCTGAAATTAATATCATTTCTATTTGTAAAATGATAAATATTACAAAGAATATATAACGTAAAATATAACATGTTGGAAAACATTTTTTCATCTGAATTACGAGCTTAGGCTAAAATTTAAAGAAGCTAATTAATAAGCTAAATAGTTGGTTTTTGACACATAAACTTTTATGTAGGGTCATTTAATGCTGAAACATTTTTTTAATTAATTCAAACATTATTTTTAGGCTAACATTGTTTATATGGAAACACTTTTATCAACAGCATGCATTGTGGAATTTGAATAAACACGTCGGGGTGAATTCTAGGAATTCTAGGTTTTAAATGTTTTAAATGATGGTAAACAAATTCAAGAATTTCACAACATAAGATATTGAGGTTTATTTATAGGCAACACATCACTGGAGCTCTAGGAACAGCCCAAAAGGATAACTCTATCAGAAACCTGTGTGAGGAAACTACTACTGCTGCTACTAATACTACTACTACTTATAATAATAATAAATCACTTACCATTTCCATCAAGAATGTATGTCTCTTGTCAATCTATTGGAGAAAATCATAAACAAAATGTAGTCAGTACTGTCTCTGCGTGGGTGTGCTCGCCTATTTTTGAGAACTAACGTTTGTGTTGATTTTAGCTCTTACCACAATCTTTATTTTCTATTTCTCTAAAAGTGAGGATTTTCTAAGTTGTCATTAAAAGTTTTTTAATCATTATTTCATATCGCCATTGAAACATTATTGAACCTCTTAAAACCTATGGAAACTGCGAAGCTGGCATGCCACCTTGTAATTTTAGGCGTTAATTTCTATAGGCTCTAAGTGGGATTAATATGAATGCAGCTTCAAGTTGGGTTATAGGCGGTAACAGAGAATAGTCTGCACTCGTGTATTTAATGAAGTATCCTCGATTCCGACAAAGATCCAGGATCCGGTGCGAAAGTTCCAAAGTTTAAGTACACTTTGAAGAAGACCAAAAAATAAAGATCGAATTAATTTGAATAATGATAATCAACGAAAATCCTCTCACAAATTCAGACAACGAATACTATTTTAGGATAATACAAATTTTGTTTGAATCTATTCCTTTTCATTCATTGGTCAAATTCTAACACCATGCAAAAGACCCGTATGAAAATGATTAGGTTTATTTCTTATGCAAACATTTTTGGATAACATTTTCTTCGTTATCATTATTATTAAGCATTCTTACATCAGCCACACTCAGCGCTTGCACGCTGTTGGTGACTGGTGGCTTTCATTAGAGTCAGAGCGACAACAAATCCCTTTGCGAGGCTCTAGCAGACTCTGCTTCATTCTAGTCAAATACTGTATGGTGTCACATCTCCTCGGTTCTGACCCTACTGCACCCAGTCCTCACACCCACCATTAGCAGAGTACTGACTCTGCCAAAACCTGATGGTACTTCCTGAAGCCAAAGTTATCATAAGTCTTTTTTGGCACTCCAGAATCCTTGCATCTCTTGCAGTCAGTGGCTGTAATCTTTCCCTAAAAACAGAATTTCAATAAAATCATCACAATCAAGAGTGAAATTTGTATTTTTCCGTTTTGGGTTGTAAGAATTCTAGAGAGAACTAAGAAATATGTTGATGAATAGGCGATAAAGATTATACATATCAAATATTTAATAGATACCAATATTTTTCTCTCGTCTTTCAGTGCCTGGAATTTTTGCAACTCCTTCTTGGAGTCGTCAAAACCAATATTCTTGCGAACAACCTAAAAATAGAACATAATTAAAGAACATAAACGATTGGTTTGCTTCGGTTTGGTTGGCGTTTTATGGCACGTCACCCGATGAGGGTCACTTTATGTCAAATCAATTATTAAGTTTGAAGAGTCTTTGTTATTATTTTTTTATTTGGGTGGATTTCTTCAGTTTATTCGTTGATCGAGATAGTTGCTTTGGGATCATATTTTTGGTATAGATTTACTTTTTTTAGGAAAGATAGTAAAGCGTTTGGATTTGTTTTTTAGTTCCTTCATATTGTTGGCGTTGTAGAAGTTTTTTTCGGGTATGTGTGTGATCCCCATAGTCCAGCTATCTGTCTTAGACTTTTATCATATTATAGTACTCGTATACATTTACAGAAGTTTACAGAAGTCAAAGAAAGATTTTTCAATGAAATCGTCGTCAAAGAAAACAAAAAAAAAAATTAAAAACAAAAAACATATAATTCAAATTATAAAAAAATAATAACTCAAATTAACTGGCTCTTTTTATTTTTCTATTTTCACCCTTCAAAATGATGCCCCTTATCAGCACGTGCTGTCCAGGGCAGACTGTTCCTCCCGTTCTCCATTGCAACGCCACTTTTTAAGCCATGTTCTAAGGACGTTTGGTTTTAAACTAATGCTCTTTTTTTGTGTCCTCTTGGTACGTATATGCCCTTTTTGCGCGATGCTATAAATTTTTCTAAGCCTAGGGTTGACTAGATTCCCAACAAAATAAAAAGAAAGCAAGTGAACTTACCTTTGACATTCTCTTTTGTAGCAACGAGCCTTCGGCTATTAAGGAAGAAAGAAAACGGCGAATTCAATTTTGAAAATTAAAAACAATTAAATAATAAATAGCATCTAAATGGGGTTTCCGTTTTTATCCAATTCAGGTACCAGTAAATAAAAAACGAATTTAAACCAATGCTTTTCTTTATCTAATCATTTTAATTTGCATGGGGAAAGAAAGGTCCTAGATGCCGGTTTTCTTAAGTCCTGACTCAATATAAGAATATTTTCGCTTAGAGCAGCAGCAGAAGATATCGTGGACTTCTGCGACAGAAAAAGTCATTCTATGAAACAGTTTAAAGAGAAGGAAAATAGAATAACTGATATTCAGGTAGATACCTTACTTGATTGGAAGGGGCGAGTTATTTTTCAATATGGAGTGGGAGTTAATACTTTTTATTTGGAGTGGAGGTTAGGGGATGATACTTTTTGAATCGGTAATAATTTCAGTTACTAAGTTTAAATAACGAGAAAGAAGCATTGTTTTAACTCTCTTTTTTAAAACCCTAGTTGCATAAACCTCATAAATATTACAAAAAGAAAATGTTTTGAAGATTGAATAAAAGAAACAAATCATAAAATTGAAAAGAAAAACAACAACAAAAACAATGAATGAAAGTTAAAAAAAAAAGAAAAAGAAAAAAGCATTGGAGCAAATGTGGGACAACGGTCAGTGCAAACATTTAGAAAATTTCTTAGGTTACCATTTTAAATCTAACAATAAAAAAAGTGAAAACATTTGACGTTTTTTAGGTGTCAAAATATCTAAAATATTTCTTAATACCTTCTTTTTGAAAAGGAAAATATATATGTAAAAAGTATCAGTAAAGTAAACTTTCATTAGTTCAATATGTTGGGATTGGTTATCTAAAAAAAATCCCAAGAGAAAAATTGCAAAATTATGGTGATTTTAATGTGTTCTTAATGGAGGAGTCTCTCTTTAAAACTCTACCAAAAATCAGGTAATAATTTAATCAATATTGAATTTTCACTGATTATTAAATAAAAAATGAACTTTATAAAGATGTAATTTTTTTTCATAATCGATATTATAAATATATTTATTTTCCTATATACCTAACCTTCTTAGTACTATCTTTTGATAAAAAAAATCAACGCTGATAGGGGAAAGATGAACATCGTAGAAAAAACAATAACAACAAACTTCAGGGCTTCGAGATAACAGAATGAAGTCCGTGTTTAATTTTTTCATCTTTTATTTTTTGAAGTGTGAAATTCGTTTAATATAGTATTGAATTTATTATGTTTCGGATTAGCATAAACAATTTTTTGTTATTTTTACGAAAACCACTAAAAAGACAAACTTACCAATATACCATTAAATAGAGAATGCTTTAAAGAATCGATAACAAAAAAGAAAACACATATATATTACTCCAGGAGTAAAAAAGAAATGCATTTAATTATTTATGCAATTTTCGATTACGTGAGATATGATAATGTATGGTGACCGAAAAGTGCTACAAAGATTTCATACTTTTAAAGTCCGTACATTCAAAGATGGCATCTGCTTATTTTTAACGTATCTGTAGGGGGTTTCGGCTCTTGATAAAAAAGTAGAGTCATTTGAAATTCAGATACTTATATTCTAATATTTTTGCATATTCTTATAGCAATCCACCCTAAATCTTATTTAAACATAAAAAAATTATTTAATTCAAAAACCTTTTTGAAAATATTTAAATTTTAAATTTTATTTTGGTTCGGCGAAAAATGGGGTCAAGCACGTTTTTTGGAAAAATTCTATTAAAACTTTTAGAAAAAAGTATTATATTACTCTGCTTTTAGTGCAATCAAATTCTGGAAAAACAAAAATTGTTAAGAAATAATGTATTATAATTGCTTTTAATTAGCTTAAATAAAAACATTGACTTGGCTTCCGCCAGAGGCTAGGAAAAAAACCCAAATTAATTCACATTAAATTTGAAAAATTGATAAACAAACAATTAAACAAAGATATTAACTCAAATCTACAACAAAACCTTCAATAATTATAAAATGTTAATGGGTATATTAATATATTTTAAATTATTTTTAATATTTTTAAATACAAATCTATTAAACAAGATTGTTTTCTTTTAATTTCAAAAAGATTATCCATTTGTTGTTTTTATTATTTCTATAGAAGAAGAAGAAGAAGAAGAAGAAGAAGAAGAAGAAGAAGAAGAAGAAGAAGAAAATTCTTCTGGTTTTCCAGTTTTAGATTTTGAATTTAGTAATTTCTTTGTTTTCTAAAAACTACTTATGTTGTTCGGCCATTGAAGATATTCAAATTAAATTATTCAGAGAGAGTCGAATAATAATTTTAAAAAAAGAAAAAAAGAAAGTAAAGAATAATTCATTAAACAAAACAAGTAAATTTCATCAAAAGAAATCCAAGAAAATTTATTTTACCTTAAATCCTGAATAGATCAACACTTTTATGGAAGTTTTTGTTGGTTGTTCTCTTTCTAAAAAAAGAACAACAGCAAGTCTCTTCCTCCTTCACCTTTCCGAATCTGCTCTATTTTCACTTTCGTTTTTAATTTGTTTCACCAATTTCAACGTGTATTTCTTCTTCTTATCCAATTAATTTCGTTGCCAAGAAAGAATATTCTCTGACAAAATTATATCTCCCTAGTATTCTTTTTGTCCTTCGATTATCAATATTTCACTCAACCTCTTGAGAAAGTTTGTGTACCCAGCTTAACTGTCCCTTTTAGTTTTAAATGGGACCAACAAAATTCAACATTCAGTTCAAAATCTCGAATGAGACTTAGCAAGACATTTGCACAGTCAAATCTTAAAGTCAAGCTTATACGACAAACAATTTAATTTCCCAGTACTCTACAGAAAGTTTTAATTATACAAGAGTTATTAGGACTTGGGTGATCACAAAACTTAACTAATGCGAACGATGATGAATGAAGGATGCAATTGAAATTTAGAAAAAATTAAATGTTCAAAAGGAAATAATCCTCTAAAAATGCAACAAAATTCTATTTAAAAATTTATAGATTTGTAAAGAATACTACCAAAACTAATTGACGATAGGACAGTGAATACTTTATATATTTTTAAAAAATCTACCAAATAATGTTTAATAAAAAAAAAGTACGTTAGCTAGATAATAGCAAGAAAATAATGATGAATAAAAAAGAAAATTATTTCAATAATAAAAAGAAAATCTACGAAATGATTTTGAATGAAAAGTGAATTATTTATATTTTTAAAACAAAATCTACCAAATAATGTTGAATTTTTAAAAGTGAATAGTTTTTCATCTTAAAATGACATTTACTGAATGATGTTGAATTAACAACGTAAATTATTGCTATATTAACGAGAAAATCTACAAAATGATTTTAAATGAAAAAAGTTAATTATTCATTTATTTACAACAAAATTGTTGAATTAAAAGTATTTTTTCCTATATTAAGAAAATCCAAAAAAATAATGTTGAATAAAAAAAATAAACTATACTTATAATACAAAATTATTTTCAATGAAAAAAGTTGATTATTTATTTATTTAGATAAAATACACCAATTAATTGTTTGAATAAAAAGAGAATAATTCATATGCTTACAACAAAATCTACCAAACAATATTGAATGAAAAAAGTGAATTAATCGTATACTGAAAGGAAAACCTACCAATCAATGTTCAATTAAAAGGGCGAATTATACGTACCTATAAAAACAAAAAAATCTACCAAATAATAATAAAGGAAAAAGAAGTAAATTATTTTTTATTTACAAAAAAATCTACCCGGTAATTTGCAAATTAAAAAGTGACTCCATCTAGTATTGATAAGAAAGTCTTCGAAATAAATTTGAATGAAAAAGTTAATTATTTCTATATTAACAAGAAATCTACTAAATAATTTTGAATGGAAAGAGTGAGTTATTCATATATTAATAAGAAAATCAAATAATCAAATAATGTTGAGTAAAAAAATGAATTGTTCCTATATTAAAAAGAATTTCTTTAAAAAAATAATTTCGAATGAAAAAGTTAACTATTAATTTATTTACAAAGAAATCAACCAAAAAGTAGATATTTGTATATTTAGAACAAAATCTACCAAAAAATCTTGAAGGCGGTAGACGATTACTATATTAGCATTATTATATTAACTTAAATCTACAAAATAATTGTTTTGATGGAAAAAGTTTTTACATCAACCAAATAATGATAAATATAAAATTGAATTGATTATACATTTACAACATAGTCTAACAAATAATACTTATAAAAAAAGTTAAATATTTCTATATTATTGTTGTGGGCGATCTCCCCTCACCGTCACTGAAAGGTAGACTCGACCAATTGCCATATTAACGGCTAACGAGAGAC
>JAYKTE010390032.1:0-10697 GCA_036873565.1 Xipholeptos notoides
CTTCTTCTTCATTATTTCTCACTAGCTCGAAGTTATTAAATAAACTTTCTTAGAAAATAAACACGCTAATAAATAAATAAAAAAGGTTAATCTCTAAAACACAAAGTACATATCAGGAAAGAAAAAAAATAATATTACAACACAATAATTCTAGAAAAAAACAGTCCTCACATTTTCAAAAAAAAATATTTAGTTCTCTCAGTCTAATTCAAAGTCTAATTTTCTCTTCTTTTCACTCTTTTTTTCCTGTCTTTTTCATCATTCTCTTCTTTCTTTTTTTTGTAATTTTGTGAAAGTGTGTGTGCGTTTAATTTTTTTTTGTTTTCCATTCTTTTTTTTTCTTTTTTCCCCACCGTAAAGACTTTGTACTTATTAAAACCAATTTTTTTTCTTTTCTTTTTTTTTTCCAAAAAAAAAAAACTCTCTCATCTCCGACGCATTTTTTTCATCATTTTCTTCATTTTCTGTCGTCTCTTTCACCATTAGTAAAATGCACATCAACTAAATCCCCTAGATAATAAAACCTAAAATGAATTTAAAAAAAGAATATCAAGACCACTGGTTTTGTTCTCATTTTTAATATCTATTCTTTACAAATGAATGATTCATGAGTGAGAATGAGAGGTTAACTAACAATCAGAAATTTGAATAAAAGAATTAAAAAGTAGAAAGAAAAAAGGGATAACTATTTTTTTCCAATTTTTTTTAACTGGATTAGTGAAATACTTTTTGAATTTAAAGTAATTTTTGTATGGAACTTTCTTTTTTCCCATAAAATGATCAAGGGTAAGGGTGACTTGATTTCTATCAGACAACATTTTAGAATATGGTTTAAAAAAAATGTGGCTTTATATAATGTATATCAAGTTTTTGATGAAAACATTTTATTTTTGATTCAGTAATACTAGATTTTCCAAAATTTTTTACTCTAAATATATAAATATATATTTAGTAATACTAGATTTTCCAAGATATTTTACTCTAAATATATAAATAGAAAGACAGTAATATAAAATGTGAGCCATGCTGAAATTTTATAACTAAGTAAAATCTCCATTAAAGTTGAGGATAATATTAGAAAATTAATAGAGGTCTCACATGCTTTACAGACAATAAAAATAATTGACTTAGAAAAACTTCAATCTATTCATTTTTCAAACATACTCTCTTTCATTTAATGTAGAATCAGACTGGATTTCACAAGTGAACTAATTGTAAATAATCATATTACAGATGTCTCATTTCTTTTAACTAATAGTTTTAATTTGACAAAAAGAAAAATGTTTTTCTTGTAGTCAATACCAGTTTAGCTGAGTGGTAAATGATATTCAAGTTTTTTTGATAAAATATTTTGATTGAAGATCCATAAGAAACACTTTAACTTTGGGTATATTCTGCAATATAAAAATAATTAATTAAATATGTTTGACATTGATATGGAATATTGTTAAAAGAATAAATGCTTTGCATCAGCTGCCACTGCCACCTGCTCTATAAAAGGCCAACTAAAGTTGGTAAATATTTGTCTAAAATTTGACCTCATAGCATTTTTTCGCATATAATTTATCCTTTAATTTTTAATAATTTCTTTTGTCTACAAACTATATACTTAATGAAAATGATTTTACGATTACTGACTCTATTGATCATGCAAAAATAATAATCACCATGTTTGTTTTTGGTTTTGCAATTCTTTATTCATTTTCGAAATTTGTTAAGTTGCCAAAGTTTGATTGGTCAGAAAGCATATCAAAGTTTGAGATGGTTAGAGATTCTCTGTCATCCAGTTTGACATGGAGTAACGGTCAAGTTTGATGGCAAGCTGAATAGCCATTTTTTAAAATTTCTTCAAAATAAATATAGAAATAATTGGAACAAAAAGAAACTTATATCAAAATTTCAGACAATCTTGAAAGCAATATTAATTAACTTTTTAATGGTTATTTAGTTATATTTTCATTTGCATTTCTCATACAATTTTTTCTTTGATTTATTACAATTTGTTCTATGATATAGTAATTAGGTATCATACACTACTTTAAGACTTCCTCCTTGCTAGTACTTATAATGCTTAAGTGTGTATATGTCTTGATGTTAAATGCATGCGCTTATGTGCAATGTTTTTTTTCTTATCTGTGACTGAAATTGAATAGACAAAGAGATTCCTTCTTCTATTGATTTTATTTCTGAATGTCTTACAGATTTTATGTACATTTTTTTACATGAGGCTTAATAATTTGTATTATTTAGAGCATTTAAAATTTCCCATTGTTATGTATATACACTATATTTTGAATGTATTTAGATGTTTCTTTTAAACTTAAAAACTCTCTTGTCAAACTCAGGAGCTGTGGATCAAGTGATGTAAGAATTTGATTCATGCATTTCTCTGCAATAGTATGATGAAAATAAGTAAAACATGTCAGATAACCTTTTATTTGTCTGATTATAATTAACAAATAGAGAACAGTTTTCTTATGTGAAGTAAATAGATAAAGGTTTAGGTTCAATCTTTTGTTAAGGATTCTGATTTTGACATGAAAGCATCTAGATTTGATAAAGTTCTTGAACAAAAAAAACAGCTGTTTTGAACTTTAAACATAATGTTGTGGATATGACCTTAAACACTTAATATTTTCAATATTCTACATTCAACAGAATGTTTCTGATATAAAAAAAAATTGGAAAAAAGAACTAACTTGAAATTATGGCCATTTTTTCATTAGAAAATATGCTCCCCCCTCCAAAAAAAAAAGTTGAACAATCTGCAACCATCTTATATGCCTTTATCTCAAAGGGGTTTAATTTCTGACACTTTATCTTAAAGTTAGTAAATTGAATTCAAATAGATTTTTGAAAAGAGTCAGATTTTAAAAAAAGAATAAATTTTGGTAGAGTTGTTTTAAATTAAGTTAGCTTTATAGCAAGTGAAATTCAGGGTTATAGTGTCTTTTCCCTCACAGAATGTCTGACTGACAATGAAAATATAAACGTAGATTAAGAGTTCATTCTTAACCAAAAATGGTGTAAAACCTGTTCTAAAAGATTACTGATATGACCAAATAAATACTCACACATGAGGAACTCTTCATACATTATTGAAAATTGAAAGTTCAGAAGTTTATTTCTAATGATTATCTGGATTACTTTTAAAGGGATTTTCCAATTAAAAGCCAATATTAACTTTTAAAAAAAATAATGTTTTCATTTACATGTCTTATATTTTTCTGGTAGTGTTAGACTGTTTGGCATCACTAAGCAGATTACATTAAAACCAACTTATTCCTAAAACACAGTTGAATTTGATTATTTAAGCCAAAATTCAACTTTTATCAATACCCATAGAGCATGTTTCTGCTCTCAATACAATAAGAATACGGGAAGTCCTGTGGTATAGTTGTTACAATTTGTATGGCATCAGAAGTGAAATTGATGGTGTTCAAAGAATATGTTGATGTAAGAAAGTGTTTATTAAAAATGATTAACTTTGGCATTAAATGACTGAAAAGGTTGATATGCCATTAAAAACAAATTAAACCATAAGAATGTTAAGTTAAAACCTGAGTGTTCCTGGCTAAATACAGAGATATGTGAATGTATCAACACTCTAAATATTGGTTTTTAATCTGCATTTTTCTGGTTTACAATTGATGCCAATGCTGTACATTTATGTTTTTATACTAGTGTACATACCCTTTAAAAATAATGGGATTTGATATCACAAAAGAGGATAAAATAGTATGAATAAATAAATAGCATAAAAAATGTTGTGTATTTGTTTGAAAGAATTATGATTATGACAAATTTCTCTTGTATAAGTAGTTCTCATAGCTCATTCGGTACAATATCAGACTTTCAAGATAAAAATAATAAAGGCAATCTGAGGTTCTAAGGTTCAATTCTCCATGTGTTTGTTTTTGAATTTTTGGAATGTGACACGATGCATAAAAATGAAAAATAAATAATATCAACAAATACATATTGGCCATTATTATAAGAGTGATTGATAGAAAAATAAGACCAAAATTGCTTGCACCTAATAAGGGTACATTACCTCTACTACTTTGAACCTACGAGCAAAATTATTGCATGAAAACAAGAAAAAATTGAACAAAAGATAAAGCAGATCAACATCTTGTTTGAAGGAAATTACTCTGAAAGTAATTGAAACTTACCAAAAAGGTAGCTATCTGAAAAGGCTTTTCATCCAATCGGCATGCTACTTCAATGAATCTATGACAGTCTTGGGGTTATCCATAGTGTAAGAGTTCAAATGATTAAATATGTCTTGTAGTCATCAAAAAAGGGGAGTTCTTCTCTTTGGTGGTAGGCTCCAAAATGGTGCACATTTTCTTCTGATGACCTCAAGAATTATATATTTATTCATTGCTGTATCAATAACATTATTGACTCCTAGAATGGAAATAATAGCTTTATCACAAAATTGGCCTTATCTCATTTTTACATGAACAGATTTTCATGAAACTTAAAGGGAAATCGTGACACATTATGACAACACTGTTGGGTTTTTAAAAATTTTGCTGCGTCTTCTGATTGCTGGTTTTTTAATGTTTTCCCTTTTTTCAGGTGAACAATGATCTTTTATATTGCATTACAATAAGACATGGAAAAGCTCTAACTAGCAAGGAGAAAGAAATTATCATCAAAGCATCTGCTAAAGGCACCTCTCCTGGTGTTATTGCTTAGAAAATAAGATGTCATATTGATAGAGCGAGGAAATTCCTGAAGGACAATTCACCACCAAATATTTGATCAGATGCTGGGCATTCAAGCATTCATAATGCTAGAGATATAAGAAATATGGTCCGTCAGCTACGTAAAAAAAACAGAGCAAAGTAAATTAATAAGTAAATTAATTTTTACCACCATTTGGATTCCTTAAGGGCCTAAAATTACAAGAAATTTAATTTGACCCATTGCTTCTGTCAAGTCCCCTCTGAAATTATCTTTTCTGACCCCAAGAATGGAATGGGCATAGAAATACATGAGGATCAACATGAATAACATTCTTTTCAATGACAAGAGTCAGACAACCCTTGATGGACCTAAGAGTTGAAGTAAGACTTGGGTGCTTTCTGGAAATGAGCTTCATCAACGTTTAAGGCCTCAACAACAGGGAGCAGGCATTATGGTATGGGCTGGTATCATTGTGGATAGACTTTTAGGTCCTGTCAGTGTACCTGATGATGATGTGCAAATTGTATCTGTATAATATTGTGTCATGTTAAAGGATGCCTTGGATGCATGACTGGATGACATACCTCTTTCTTTGCTGAAAAACTTGATTTTCATGCATGACAATGCACTTTCTCATTCTGGTTGTACTACTACAGCATTTTTGGCCTCTTTGGGGTTCCATGGAGAGAAACTGATGATATGGCCACTGTGCTCTCCAGATGTAAACCCAAATGAAAACTTTTGGGCTCTTTTCAAAGGGGACACGTACACAGATAGAAACCAAACACTTCAAAATTTGCCTTGTTGGATGCCATTGCTATTGCAGCAAAGGCAGTTCCACCATGTACAATAAAGAAACTAACAAGTTAGATAAAGCCTAGGATTATTGAAGTTATTGAAAGTCATGGTGGTCATGTTGACTAATAGGACACTTTTTTTCATTAATTGTAAACTTTTAATGAAAGATTACTTGCTCAATACATAATTTTCTCATCTCCATCGTTTAATTTCACCCCTTAGGTGATATAAATTTGTAAATATTTAATTTTTTTCAATCAAAAAGCTATTAACATGGTTCAGTCAAAATAGGTAAAATTTACATAAATCCTAATTTCTTAAAAACTAAAACAAGCATTTGTTTTAAATTTCACAGATATTATAAGCATTATAAGAAAAAAGTTCTGTGAAATTTCCATTGAAATCCATAGCCAAATAGTTGAAGATATGGTCAATCTTGTGATAAAGCTATTATTTCCATTCTGACTCTATATGTGATCTGTATATCAAAATAAATGTTGGTTAAAATAAATTCATAACCATTTCAACAATCTCTAAAGATTTTAATTCCTCTCATCATACACAGATAATAACACACACTCATAACAGTCTCAGTACTTAAATACATTGGATTATGTAGAACTTCGCTATTCTAAACCAGCATCTTACATTCACATTGTTCTAAGTATCTTATCGTTTCTAAAAATGGCATTGAATTTCAGAAAAATCCCATTCATTTTAAAAATCCCTGTTAAATGAAAAATTAGAGTTGATTAACCAGTTAACCAGGAGATGAATACGCATAAAATATGTGATGAGAGATTATAGGTCAATCGGATTTTAATTTTGAAAAAAAATTACTTTTTGAACTCAGTTCCTGAATGAATCAAGTCCAAACTACCACTATATATTGAACTTAAAATAAATATAATGTTGTAATAATTCATTTAGTTTCCATTTTTGGCCTCTCAGTATAATACAGAGAATTATAAATTGTTCGTAGTTACTTGTCAGATAAATGCTTGAAACTTTTTCAGTACCCTAAAAATACATCCTTATACCAATGTTGGTCAATTCTGGTAAATAATTTATGGTTGTTATCCCCCACACGAAAAAAAAAATGACTAATCAAAACATGTTTACATGTTGAAGATCAACTTTTCATTTATTTCATTTCTTCTTTTTTTCATCTAAACCACTTAACTGTTTAATGCTTTTAAAACTGATTTTTTCTTTGGAAACTTAGAAATCACTTAATCACTCAGTGTTTAAGAACTATTTTTTTTTCTAAATAACTTTAAATTAAGTAAAGCAATAACACAAAGCTTAAGATTTTACACACTTTTTAAGTCAGAGGAAAGTTTGCATTACTTAAATCACTTAACTGCTTGAAAATTGCTAATGTTTTATTTTGTTTTTTTTCTTCAAGTAAATCAATGATTATATTTTAGCCTGCCTCATATTCAAATGAATACTTAAGTGCTTTATTATAACTAATGAACAAAATCATATAGTTCACATATTTGAATATAAAGTAACAGTTACCAAATTAAATGAATACCTACATTTGATTACATATTAAAATCTATTTTTATGAACAAAAATTCCATGGCTTTGAAATAGCTAACAAAGCTTATACTTAGAATAATAATGTCCAATTTTAATTTCAAGTTTTATTTGTATGCCAACTACTAGTTTTCAAATAATTTCTTTCTAAAATATGAAACTGGCTCAGAAAAATTCTTCAAGTCTCAGAGCTCTAGAGATAAATTTCATTTTCGTTTACCTCTGTCAACTAATATTTTAATTTACTAGCCAAATCAAAAAGTTACTAGCCAAACCCATGAAATGTTACGACACTCTAATGTTATGAATAAACCAATAATTAAAACTTAGTTGCAGTTTAAGAAAGTATAATTCGTTTCACTTTGAACTACTTTTTCTTCTGCATAAAAATTTGTTGTATTTAGACATTTTTTAAACAGCTTTGTTAAAAAAATAGAGTATATAGTTCAATTAAAAAAAACAAATAAGCGTTGAAAAGACATTTTTCATTCAGTATTTGGAAGATTGTTGGTGAAATTAACAGTCACTAAGAGATAAGCATTTTACTATTTCTAGTCACCACATAAAAAGACCACTAGCAAATGTGAATGTTTCACTCGCAATGTAGAGCTCTGAGTATTCAATACTACTAAATTTAATATATTGTAAAACAAAAAATGTTTAGTCTATTTTTTAAGTTATCTAAAAAGAATGTCCATTTTCATTCTCTTTACACATCTACATTTTATTGGCAAATATTCATTTAGTCTTTGTGAAATATCAATACTTGTGCAAATTTCAATATGGAATGGGAATGAACACATCTTTTATGAAAATTTAAAGATTGTTTAGTTCCTATCGAATGTTTTAATCATTCTGTCTTAATTGTTAAAACAAATTTATGGTGATGATGTTATTTTGCATTTCATTCAGTCACAGAATGCAATGAAAAAGAATTTTGAAAATTTACACTGGCTTTTTTTTTTATTATAAATACGTTTCTCTATTTTTATAAAAAAATAAAAAGAATTAAAAACAAAAATAGGCTTTTAGATCTTTAAAAACTTTGTTATTCAGGATATAAAGTAATTATTGATTTCTTTATCTATGTTGATTTGGAAATTGATTGATGACACTTTGTAATAACTTGATTCAAGTTCCTATTATGATTGATGTAAATAGTATAAACCAAATCATTATCCATTGAATGAAGGACTTACTTTTATGATTAAATATTATTTTGATAAAAAGTCCATTTTCAAGTTTTTTCTTTTAGCATTTTTGAAATATCTAGATACCATATTTTTTTTAAATTTCTTATTACACTAAATCAAGTAAACTTTTGGACTATTATATTTTAACCTAACCCAAAAAAACAAGTCTTATGCTAAATCATTTGCTTTATCCATATTTGTACATGGTCATAAATAATGTTATTGGCATTTTAAGAAATATTCTAATATGTCAAATATATCCGATTTGGTCTCATAAAATATTAAAAAACACCCACCACACACACATATATATTTCTTAACTGCCTGAATTTTATACTTCCTTTGATATAAGCATACAAACTTTCTTCCATAATTTATAAAGTAAGATTTATTTATTCATGCATGTATATAAATTGTGAATTTAGCTCTTGACCTTCTTGTGAATAAACTTGTTTTTCAGACCAGTTGCCCAGATTTCAGTTTGATCCGCTCAAGTATTTCACTATTGTAAAATTTTATTAGAATAAGCTATGCTTTCTCAGTAACCAATCATCTTGTATATTATGCATGAAACAGTGTCTATAATTTATACTTAGGCATTAGAAAACAATAATATAAAAGATACTTATTTTTAGAATAAATAATAACATTCTAAGGTGATTTTACAGAATAAATAGACAAAACCAAATGACAACAAAAATATAAACTTACTGTCTATAGAAAGACTAGTATTCTTATCCTTATAAACACAATGTTTTGGTTGATCCAGCCTTCAAATAATTTTAATTGAACATTCATTTTCACTTCAAAAACTTCCATAAAAGAGTTTAAAAACATAATTACTATAATGTTGTCTATATGACTCCAAAATGAGGTCAGCTTTTGAATACTTTAAATCATATAAATTATAAAGCCTCATCAGTAAAATTCAGATCAATATTTCACACACACACACACACACATATATATATATATACACAGACATGCACAAATGTATACTTATGTATATGCAATTAAAATATGAAGACATTTTAGGCTCTATATCATTTATCTCATCTTTGTACGGACCCAATTATTAATTTTTACATCACATGGTTAATGTTTGAAAACTTCCAAAATTACATTCTCATGAACTTTTAGTCATCCCATGTGCCATTTCCAGGGGTTGTTGCTCAGTAAAATTTAGTATAAATTAGTGGATATATATTTTTGGGGGAGCTCAGTTTATATATATATATATATATATATATATATATATACACATATCTATAATCAGACAAATTGTGTTGAAAGTTATCTTTTTTTTTCCTTGAGGGTTTTCTGCTTCTTACAATCTTGAAGAGAAAAAAAGTAAATAACTTGTTTGAATAAAAAACTTTGTGCCAACATTTGTATAATATGGTTTCTACTTGGTTTACAGTACACCCAACCCATTGTATATTGTACAGAATTATTCCTCTCTCTCTCTCTCTCTCTCTCCCTTGTCTCACTACTCATTATCTTGTGCTAACCCTTTGTGCCCTTGTTCTCACAGCGGCTTATTGCTCTTTCTTCTCTCTCTCTCCCTATCTCTCTCTCTCTCCCTTTGAGTGCTTGCATGTCCTTCTCTCTCTCTCTCTCTCTCTCTCTCTCTCTCTCTCTCTCTCTCTCTCCCTTGTTTCACCACTCATTATATTGTTCTATCCCTGTGTCCGCTTGTTCTAACCACGGCTCAATGCTCTCTATCCCCCTCTCTCTCTCCTTCTCTCCCTCCCCCCTCTCTCTCTCTCTCCTTCTCTCCATCTCTCCCTCTCTCTCCGTTTCTCCCTCTCTCTCCGTCTCTCCCTCTCTCTCCGTCTCTCCCTCTATCTCTCCCTCTATCTCTCCCTCTGTCTCTCTCTCCGTCTCTCTCTCTCTCTCTCCGTCTCTCCCTCTCTCTCCCCCTATCTCTCCCTCTCTCTCCCTATCCCTACCTCTCTCTTTCTCTCTGTCTCTCTCTCCCCCCTTGAGTGCTCGCATGTCTTTCTCTCCCTTGTTTCACTACTCATTATCTTGTGCTAACCCTTTGTGCCCTTGTTCTCACAGCGGCTCATTGCCGTTGACTTTAGGCCAGTGCCCGGATATAGCTTATCGATCTCGGCTAATAAGAAGATATATTGGTCGCACAAAACCTATAATCCGATAAATATTCTTCATTGGCTTTAGTGTGTAGCAATCGATTCTTTGCTGCTATGTGCATTTTATTATTTTTATTCATTTTTTTTTTCATTTTAATATCTTTTCTGGATTTAAGTACTTTCAATAAATAGTAAGTGTTGTCGATTAATATCCAGTGGGGAAGTCGATTTGGACCAATCGGTAGGCAGTCGGACCTCGGAATCGTAGAACGCGAGTTCGAATCCCAGGAGAAGTCGATTTGGGCCAATCGGTAGGCAGTCGGACCTCGGAATCGTAGGACGCGAGTTCGAATCCCAGTCGTTCCAT
>JAYKTE010390143.1:0-10697 GCA_036873565.1 Xipholeptos notoides
GGAATTTCAAAATATTTTACCCTGTCCCCGGCCAGTCTCACAACCTCATGAGACAAGAATCTCTCCCCATAAGATGTGTACATTGTTGTACATATTGTTTGGTTTTTAATTTAAAGCCAAATTTTTGTGTCTCTTTCTCCTAAATGTTTATTGTTTCTATTCAGTGATTTGGTGTGAGATCTCAAAATTATAATGATATGAAGAGGGTTTTGTAGTCGCAAAAGAGGTGCAAAGATACTGGAGTACCAAGGGAAACTTGTTGTCACTTTGCCTCCAGCAAGTACCAATAGGCATTGGCAGAGTCAGGACTCTGCTAATGACAAGTGTGAGGACCAGAAACAGAGAGGTGAGAAGCCAAGGAGAAGTGGCTCTCTACATTTATTGACTGGGATGGAGCTGACCCTACTGGAGTTCACAAGGATACTTGTTGTCACTCTGACTTCAGGAAATGTCACTGGTCACTAATGCCGTGTAAAAGCTGTTTTCACAAGGTGTTGGTGGTACTGATGTGTCAGACGATGTGGGGCGGATCCTTCTGTGTCTGTAGTTACTTTGAAACACTTACCTTATCTAAAGGCTCCTTACACCTATCATCGTTGAGGCTGGGGAGTGGGGTCTGTTAGTAGCGTGATCGTCTAAAAGGACCTCCACGTTGTTTAGTCATGCACCTGTCTCATGCATAAATAAATAGGAGTATAAAAGGGAGACAGGCCGGCCGCTTACGTCTAGCCTTAGCTAGACGAACATCGTAAGGCAGTAGTGAGAGCTGAAATTGAAAAATCAGGCATGGCTGAACATGTATGGAAAGAGAGGGGGAACCATCTGCCCCTGTGGGACAAAGTCAGGATATTGGACCATGAAGAACACTGGATAAAGAGACGGTTTAAAGAATCAGTGCATATGTTGGAATAAGATGACCTCCAGAGCAGGTCAAGCATGATTGTGGATACTATATGGGAAACTATAATTAAGAAAGCTAGGTCAGATGTAATTATAATTAAAAGTGAATAATGTACGTTAATAGCAATATCAACAAACAATTATAATAGTAGTATAAATAGTTATACTATAGTAATATCTATAGACTTGATTAACATTAGGTTATAAATCCCAAAAATCCACTCATGATTGTCCCCTCCCTCCAGACCTGTGGCGCAATTGTTAAAGGTGTTGATTATCAACCGTTTGAAAAGTGAGCATTAGCTGAAGGTTTCAATCCCACCCTAAGGCAGTAATCACCAAGATTCCGAGAATTCAACACTGCCTGGACATGGTTAACAGAACGAGAGCAGGCTACCCTGTAATTTGAATAAAGGGTTAAGTTCGAAATTCTGTCATTCTCGATTACAACAAGAATGTTCTCAAGTTTGATCACCTGAAGACGGCCGAAGGGTTCATCGGCCGAAATCTTGTGAAGACAGCAATAACTAGGATGAGGACAGCAAGCCTCATCCCAAGGATTCTGAAAAAACATAAATGTTCATATGTTCTATTTTCAACCAAACATTTCAAGCCTTGAGGATGGCTTTCACTAACCGAAATGTTCAAATGTTGGCTTTTTAAAAATTAATACATCATTTCCATTAGTGTTGTTTTCATATATGAGGTGTTGAGAGTAACAACCAAACAAATGCTAACGCAGCCAAAAATGAGTTATGTATACTACTGTATTCCTAAACGCTTCCTCTACCAAGTGGAAGAGAAGACATGGCTGAATTGAAACTGAAACATGGGTGAAAATCGACTAATGTACAGACTTTGGAGTACAATCCCACAAGCACCACAATACTCTCACCAATCATATGCCTTAAGCTACCCGGCAAGAGCCCGGTGGCCAATGAGAGTGCATGGGACGATTTTTCTGCCAATCAGTCTGTCCTGTTGTTTACTTGCATTTTTTTTGTCTTTTACTCCATTTTTTATTATTGGCGCTTGTCAGGTTGTTACTCTGAAAACCTCATATATAATTGTATACTTATGTATCTAATCATTTGGCCTTCCTTTTTTGGGAAGGATGAAAGACAGACATTGAATCAAAAGCAAACATTGTTTCTGATTTTAATTGAAAAACTTGTCAAGATCAACAAACAATGGCAATAAAGCAAGAACACAAATGGAAAGGAATTTGAATAAACAACTTGCGGAAAAAACAAAAAATATCTTTTAAATTAAAAGAAAAAAATTTTAATGCTTGTTTTTTTAATTTTTTTTATTTCTTCAATGATATTTTTAATAGAATTTTATCTTTAGATACAAAAACAAACAAACAAACAAACAAACAAACAAACAAAAAAATTGAATTTTTTTTCATCATAAAAGCACATTTTTTTTTAACCTAGTAAGGAGGTCATGACCTCAAAATAGTGTCAAATATACATAGAATTGCATCATTCATGCTTTTTATATTTTACATTTTTTAGACCTTAGTATTGTTTTGTTTTTGTATATTCTTCTTTTAAATGATTGTACAACTAGAAACAAAAATTACACAAGTAGGATCAAGGGTTTAGATCAGGGGTTCTCAACTGGTGTCCACGGAATATTTATGGGGGTCCACAGGAAAAATATAACAAATTGGGCGTCCACAATGATATTTTGGTGGTCCATGAAGAAAACCAACTCATAATGGTTTTTATTATCAAAAATTTAATTTCTACTCTAATTTTTGATACTACTATAATTTTTGCTCTGATCTTCATCAGCCCAACCAAGGAAGAAACACTGTAATATTGTAATACAAGATATTGGTAAAGAATTATTATCACTATAATTTTGATTATTATTATTACTAATTTTGATTATTATTATAATTGTTGTAGAATACTTTATTTGCATTAAATTAGTTTTCATATAAAAATAAAGCTTAATCAAGTACTATTTCTTTGTTTATTAAAAGCTCAAAATTTATATTAGTGAAAAATATAATATTGTTTTATGAACAATAGTTATGAGGAGTCCACCAAGAAAAAAAAGGGAGTCCATGGGCAAAAAAGGTTGAGAACCCCTGGTTTAGATTCATGGGGAGTTACAATTAAATGTTGGTTGTAATTGTCGGTAGAATAAAAGAGAATTATCATTGAATAAAAACGGCCCATAAGAAGAATTTTCAAGTTATTGTCTGGAAGGTAGATGTGGTTGAAATCTAACAAAGAGCCTTTAGAAAACAAAGAGGGTTAAAAAAAAAAAAAATCACTAAAACAGAGTTGTGTCCCTTTGACAAGTCAAAGACTTTTTTTAGGGGACAGACAGCATTGTTGTTCTGCCAACTGACTGACTGCTCTTTTTTTTTGGGGGCGGGGAGCATTGCATGATGGGGTGGGGGGCAAAAGACAAACAACACAGATGCAGCCATTGTTGTCATCAGCACGGAGACAAACTCCAGAGACCCAGAACATTCTCATCGATAAGTTCTGTGGTTTCAGTTATTTTTCAGTCGTGTTCATTTTAGAAATAAAGCCTTTTTTTTAAAAGATTGATCCTGCTGTTTTTCTAGCAATCTATTCGCTTCCTCGATATCGCCACTGACATGCACCTTCTGGGTCAGAACGGGACTATGTCACACAACGAGAGTATTAAGTAAAAATCAGGAGAAAAAAAATCAAACAAAAAACAAAGGATGAATGAGAAGGAATTTAGTAAATAAATTTAGGAAATACCAGGTTTTTATCAAGGTAAAAAAATAAACATAAAAAACAAAAAAAAACCCGAAATTTTTATGAATAACAAGATGAGATAGAAATAATAGGTTGTCCCAAAAGTTGGAGGGAACGTGTCAAGAATTTTTTGTTTTGAAGCCGGCTGAATGGTACTTTCCCCAGATCTGAAAGCTTGCAGATCGATGGCAGAAAAGTCTTGAAAAATTATGGTCTTTATTTTGAGGAATAATTTTTGTTGTTTTTGTTATTACTTAGCGAGTCAAATTTCAAAGTGTTTACAAACTTTTGAGACAACCTAATAAAATTTGAAAAGGAGTTGAAATTTTGGTGAAAACAAGTTGAAAAAAGCAAAGAAGAAAAAGAAAGGCAAAGAGAATCAAAAAAAGGTTTTCATGGAAGACTCTACGATTGATTGATCAAAGGAGGAAGGAAGGGAGGCAGACAGAGGAGTTGGGGGAGAGGGACAAATAACTGAAGAAGAAGAAGAAGATGGGGCATTATTTTATGTACATCAATGAGAGAAGCGGGAGAAGAGAAAAAAAGCGGACAATCACGGCAAGGGTGGATTGATTGATTTGTTTTATGGCATATCAACCTTTTTAGTCATTTAATGCCAAGAACCGTTAGCAAGGATGGAGGGAAAAGAAAGAAAGAAAAAGAATCAAATGCTTGATTGAGAAAGGACTTAAATACTTTTTTTTTTTAGTAAAATAAATGTATGTATGTATGTATGTATGTAGGTGTGGGCAGAGGAATAACAATAATACAAGATCCTTGCGGGAGTGGCGGCGGTATAAGGGTTTTGTTTTGTTTTTTCCAAATTGTTTTTTTTTCTTAAATTCTACATTTGTTTTTAAGGCCAATTCTGTTTTTTTTCTTTTCTTTCTTTGATTTCTTTTATTTATTTATTTAAGTAGGTAAACGTAAAACCATTTGGAGGTGGCGGTGGCGGCTGGCAATGACAAATCTTCCAATGAGATATCAATGTCCAGACAAGTAAAACAAGGAAGACGTAAAAGATGTGAGGAGGAGGAGGAGGAGGGGTTTGTTGGTGTTGTTAAAAAGGTCAGTTTTGTTGTTCAATACCGTTTCAATATTTATTTAAAAAAAGAGCGGAGTGAAATGATTTCAAAGGAAGAGAGGTAGGAAAGGAAGGAGAGGAAGAAGGACCAATAAATTTTTAAGGAGGGGTGGTGGTTTGGGGAGGTGTGCTGGTACTGAAACTAATTCTCATTTCTTAATCTATTTTATAGTTGGGGATTAAAAGGTAAGAAAATGGGATGAATTAAAAACTAAGAGGAGTTGGAGGAGGAGAGGGAGAAGGTGCAGGTCAATAATGTTAAAATGAGAAGGGAAGGAGGAGCCAGATGAGGGGGCCAACCGGGAAAGGAAAGGGGGATGCCAATTACTTTAAACTAAGGGAAAAGAGAAGGAGTGGCCATGTGAGAGGGGGGGGGCGAGCAAGAGAGGGGAAGAACAAGGTCAAAATAACTGATTGGCTAAAGTTAAAATTTGATTGCTTTTTCTTTACTTTTTCTTTGAGGGTCAGGAGTCAGGGACAGAAAATGAAGGGTGAGGGGAAAGTCCCTCCCTACCTGGAAGAAAAGGAGTAAGAAGAAAAATCTATTATCTTTTTTGTTTTCTTGTTTCCAAATGTTAATTTTTGTCTTTCTTCGAATCCCGAATTGAAACAAGCAAGAAAATGTCTCGGGGTTTGGATCTTTCCATGAATTTCTTTCTTTTTTTTTTGTTTCCTAGAATCCTTATCAATTATTTCTTTTGTTTTTGTTGTTGTTTTCTAATAGATTAAAAGATAGGAGCAAAAAGAGAGCAAGAAGGAAGTGGGGAAGAGGAAGGGTGAGAGAGAGGGACTGCTAGATTCTTTGGATTCTTTTATGGTTAAAATTTGCATTGGGACAGCAGCCAAAGAAAGGGTCGATCACGTGTGCGTGTGTGTTAAAATGTTGGTGGATATAATCCTCATCATCATCCTCATCACTGTTACATGTCACTAACATAGGTGGCTGGAAAAAGTCCCTGTTGTCCGTGTGCATTTTCTCCTCTCCACCAATTCTCATCCTTCTTTTCTAGAACTGTGATTATCTCCCCTTTCCGTAATTGTAATTCTTCTGGATATTGCGGATCAAAGTCAAACGAGGCTTTCACCTAACAAGAAATAAAACATAACAATTGGTGAAACACTTTGAAATTGGAAACCAACCAATTAATAGTAGTTGATACTAGCAAAAACAACAATAATAATAATAATGATTATAGTAACAATAATGATACTAGAAATTGTGATAAAATAGCCATAATGATGACAATAATAATCCTACTTGTAGAATTTCTATGGTTTTTTTTTTACCTTTATATTAAAAGTTTGATTCCAATGAATAATGATATTTATTCAAATATAGTGAAATATTTGTAAGGAAAGACTTGATTCCTTTGGAGAAGGTATTAAAAAAAACAAACTTGCAACTCCAATTCCAATGATATTTATTGGAAGATGTTTCAAAATTTTCATTAAAATTGTAAGTTTTCTCATTTTTTACTTCATGAAAGTTGTTTAGAAAATTGACAAGAAGAATGATTTAATTGGAACTCAAAGTAAAAGAGGAGATGATTTTGAAGAGCAATTTGAAAGAAAATAGATTGAATCATCATTTCACGTTCTTTTTGAGGTGCTTGAAACATTTGAAAATGAAATAATCCTTAAATTGTTAATCTTTTTCAGAAATCAATTTTTTTTTAATATTAAACTCATTGCATTTAAGAGAAATTCTAAGAATATGGCTTCTTACCTGCTTCTTGTCTTTCTTGGTTAGCATGTCTATTAGAAAAATAGTTTCACCTCGACTTACTGATGATCGTCTATGATATTCAACAATCGCATTGAGTGAAGAAAATTTGGTTACCCAGAGGAAATATTTGCCACTTCCGTCCCGTAGAACTTTGTAATGTTGGACTTCATTTCTAAATCTGAGAAAAAACAAAGCAGATTCTTAGAAAGATTAAAAAATGGGAACACAGGAAGCCCCCCCCCCCACACACACACACACAGGGGAAGGCTGGATCCTGACAGGAGAAGGCTGGATCCTGACAGGAGAAGGCTGGCTCCTTTAAAAGAAAATTGATTAAAAAAAAAAAATTGCTATTAATAGCATGTCGACATTTTTGGCCATTTAATGCCATGAACAATCATTACTTTACAATAAAATATCTTCATGATTTGTCATTTATGAGAAGAGGATTGATAAATGATTTTATTTATATAATTCAGATTATTAATCTCATCTTGATTGTTACTACTGGTATTAAAAAACAATAGAAGCCATAAGAATGGTTGTTCACTGTTGACTAATGTGTTGGATAACATAATAGCATGTCCAGGAAAATTAAATTCTAGGGCACAGCAAATGATAGATTTGCTCGAAAAGCACTTATGAAATCCATACTTATAGTTCTTGAATAATCAAGTTAATAATCGACATCAAGCTAGCACACAAATTTCAGCCAAAAAATTTTTTGTATTTGTCCAATTTAAATTTTTTTTTCAAGATTGTAAAACAATCAAATTGCAGTCAAAACTATTACATTCACTTTCAGCTGTTTTGGGTAGATGAGGCTTGGGAGAGTAACTCATCTAGAAGGACACTGATATAAAACCTTGCCCATTATAATTCTCTATTGTAAGCATTGAGCAGAGATTGTGTCAGGAAAAGTATCAAAGGTTTCCTAATAAGGAATTTTTTTTTCTATTGTAAATTCATTTTTAGAAAAAAGATATTTCTTGAAATCTTCATTCTTGCCTTGTCTATGGACTTAATTCAAGACCCTGATTCTTAATTTGCTAAACATACAGTGGTGTTAAAGGCAGATCATTCTTTGTTGTTCAGGTAGATTGCACATCCGAATCCAGGAATTAAGAATAATACTCGATTTGAAAGATATATATATATCTTTATTAAGAGGAAATAAGACAAAAAGGAAAAATTTGGAGTGTTTAATCATATCTGGACATCTATTTTGCAATATGTTTAGCATTATCAGCAGATAACATGTATCTATCAAAACATGTCCGGATATCAATAAACAGCCCAAATTTTTCCTATTTGTCTTCTTATTTCCCATTAATATTGTCTGCAATTTTCTATTTCCTACACATTAAAAATCTGTAGGGTAAGTTTGCCTATATTTATAGTTAAAGTACTCAATATCAGTGACAGAGTGTGTGTAGTAGATATGATGACTGAACAGTCAAGAAACTGACAGTCACTAAAGGCTGTTGACCCCTCCAGATATTGTTAAGACAATAATGAGAAGAGAAGTTGTCAACCCCAAGAGGTGACGGACCTCAAAGCGTCTAAAGTCAGCCAAAAATGGAATGAGGAATGACAATATTTTGATAATCTATTTTCATTTATTATAAGTGTAAATTTGATACAAAATTCATAGGTGTTTCCATTATTTGTTCAAACCCTGTGTGAGTGTGTAGATAGATATATATTTCATTAAAAAGAATAATAATTTTTCATTTAAATATTTCTAATTCAATTTTTTCTTCTTTTCCAACAGGAACTTAATTACGGGGTAGAGTCACTTAATATAATTCTCCAGCTTTCTTCCAAATATTTTCAATTCTCCTTCAGTGATGGATCGGCCAATGGGCCAGTCGTTAGAATGTTGGACTGATGTTAATTCGGCATGCATTCAATCCTGACTAGAGGAAGACTTGTTTGTGTAGTCATCCTGTTGAACTGTGAATGGCGAAAAGGGCTTTAGACGGATTGCAAAATATTTTATGTACACACTCAAATTTGACTAGGTACTCTCCAAAGTCATGGTTGAATGCCTGCTCTTATTTACTATAGTGACAAAGCATAGTCTTCCTCTACCAAGGGGAATAGGCACTCTAGAAAAAGTATAGCAGAAAAGACTGGGCTAGTGACGTGTCGACCAATGGCCAGTGGTGAAGACAGACTGATGTTCATTCCGTATGCATTCAATGCTAGAGGAAGACTTGTTGTTTGAGGTGTTGATGATTCCCTTTTTCTGTTGTCCAGACTTCTAAACTAATTTTAAAAGGATTGCTTTTGAAAAAAAAAAAAGACAAATTGAATAATTTAATCTCAGAGAAAGAAAGATTTTTTCATATTTCATTTAGAAAGATCAATTGAGGCGTTGAGAGTAACAACCCGACAAGTGCTTCATTTCAAGATTGTGTTTTACCAGACCAAACTCATTAAAAAAAAAAAGTGTTCCCAAAGTTGTTGGATTTCTGAAACTAATGCAGGTTGGCTAAATTTGAACCTAGACAAAATTGAGGAAACCTGAAATGTTGTCCATGTGCAAAAGGAGGAAGAGCAGCTTTGAAGAAAAAAAATAATTGCTGAAGTGATAAATGAGGTGTTGAGAGTAACAACCCAGTGCAACCAAAAATTATATATATATATATATATATATACCACTGTATTCCTAAAAGCCTCCTCTCCAATCATATGCCTTAAGCTACCCGGCAAGTGCCTGTCACAGTGTGTCCTGTTGTTTACAAAGTATTTTTCCTTTTTGGCACTTGCTGGGTTGTTACTCTGAATACCTTAATTAAAACCCAATCAAGGTAGTTAATAAGACTTACTTGACTGAAATCGAGAACTCTCCTGGAGAGCTTTCACTGTGCCGTACAAGAAAAGCGCCATCTGGTTGAATAAACTGTTCATTCTCATCTTTGTCTAAAAGCAGTTTTTCTGCCTGTGCACGGGTTATCTTTTTCGGAATAAACCACCTAAAAACAAAACAAAAGTCCAGAATTTACCTTCATTTAATTATTTAGATGGGAGAAAAAAATTCATATCATTTTTTTTTACATGGAGAATTAATGTATATTTAAAACAAAAAATGTGGTTTTATGATAAAATCAGAAAACAGGGGGAGGAGGTTTGCTTTCTTGTACCTACCACCACCACTAGGAGTGTGCACAAAAAAAAAAAAATCAATATTTTTAGGCCCCTCACATTAGAAAGAATAATTTAAAGTGAAAATTACTATTTCATAAGCGATTCAATTTAAAGAAAAGAGATTATACTTTGAAGGGAAAAAAGTAAAAAAAAAGCAAAACATTAAATACTCCAAAATTGACATTACAAACTTAAATTTTCGAAAAGTCAAATTTTTTAAAAATTTACCGCCATTGTTTTTATTCCCTAATAATCAAAAAGAAAAAGCAATAATCTAAAAACAACTTCAACCAAAATGACAATTTTTTTTTAATTGTTACTTCAATCACTAATAAGCAAGATTGTAATAATTAATTACTACCCAAACCGTGATTATTATTAATAGAATCCAATTTAAGTTGGAGAATTGGAGTTTTGTAATTATCTCGATGACATATTAAATAATGATAGATATCTAATTATCTTACAAAATTCTTCGACTTATTTCCCTTTAATCTATGGTGACATACTTTTTGAGCCACAGGCTTTTAGAGTCATAAACAGTCATAAAACTGGGAATCAAATTTTACAGTAAAGAAAACTCACCAGAATGGAAATATCCTATCATTTGTGGAAGGTATGAATAATTTAAATTATTTTACAAGAATTAACAATTCCTTAAATAAAAAAAAAAAAAAGGAAAAATGTGAATTAATTTCTTGCAATTCAAATTTTTGTAGATTTATAGATAATTCTTTATAAATATTAAATTGTTAAAAATAATCTAATTTTACAATAGATTCTTTTAAAATACATGCAAAAAAAAAAAATGTTAGGATGTTTATTTAGAAAAAAAAAGGTTTTCTTTACTGTAAACTCCTTTGCCTCTTAAAAAAATTTGCTCTTTCCTACACCTTAAATCAAAAGTATATATTTTTTAAATATATTTTCTTCAAATTGGGAATAAAATTATTATCCTACAGTGAAATTTCCAATTTTTAAAGAATTTTTAAATTAAGGGGGGGGGTTGTAAAAAAATGTTTTAACGAAATACATAAGATTTTTTTATTTTATTTGATCATTTCTCTTTATGATGAACTAA
>JAYKTE010390254.1:0-10696 GCA_036873565.1 Xipholeptos notoides
AGTTATTAGTAGGGCTGTGGCAATATTCTTTTATTAAAGAATATTCTTGTCGTTACTTGACTATTTTGCGATTTTACCATTTCTTTTAATTCGGTAGTTATTAGTAGGGCTGTGAAAACATGCTTTTATTAAAGAATATTTTCTTCACAGCTCTAATAATTAAAGGTATGACAAAACACTCTTTAATAAAAGCATATTGTCACAGCCTTAATGATAATATTTACAATAATAATGATAATAGTAAGGAAAAATTAGATATCTTCATCCGAAACAAATTTATCACAGTTTTTTAAGATTTTTCAAACGTTTTAAAAATATTTCTTCACTCACACTGCTTTCTCTTCTCTTTTTATGCATGTAGTGAACTCTTTTAGAGGCTGGGTCGTACACCACAGTAAGAAGCTTCATATCTATTGATAATGAACTTGAGAGTGGATTGGTTGATTGATTTGGGGTTTAACGGCATATTAACCACTTTTGGATCATTTAATGCCAGTATGGTATTTTGTTTATGTTTGTTGGATTCTATTCTGTTGGTTTAGTTATTCATTTGTTGGCTGTTTTATTTTGTTTGTTCTTTAGATTGGAGGCAACTGTATCGTTAATATTTAATATTTTGTTACAAATGCAAATGCTCTACTTATGTAAAGATGCTAGACCATAAAATATGACATCACCAATAAAAACTGATGCCAGTGCCAAAGTAAATTGTCTGTATTGAATCTAGATGCAACAGGCTTTATTTAGGCAGAGAATGAAAAACATCACATAAGTACTAGTTGTAATGTAATAAGTTCAGACTCGCATATTTAGGTACTGTAACATTTTCAATGATCAAAATGATCATTAGAGCTGTGACAATATTCGTTTATCATAGAATATTCTTGTCATAGCTATACTCCTTATTTGACTCTTTTGCTATTTTATCATTTTTTTTTAATTCTGTAGTTATTACGAATAACTACAGAATGAAAAGAAATGTATGCGTATGTATTTTCTACTCAATGGCATAGATGCCTGGCTTATAGAGAGCCCAGACGTGTCCATTATGTCACTGGATATAGGGGTGTTAGCTATTCCAGAACAATAAGCGAATCTTTCCGCCAACTGAAAAACTGCCATGTACAGTTTGAGCGTGTTTTTTTTTTTTTTAATTTTAAGGCATAAGAACCTTTTTATGTCATTTAATACCGAGAACAATCATTTTCGGTAAACGTTAGTTTTTGTCAACTCTAAGGTTTTTGAATAACACAATTTGCACTATTTAACCCATAGCTGGAGGGAATGTGGGAATCATTACTTTTCCCAAGGGTATTAGTAAGGATAAATCAACTTTCCACCATGTAGAAGAAGGCTTCTTATTTCTCCTCAAAATGGAACGACTGGGATTCGCACTCGTGTCCTACGATTCCAAAGTCCGACTGCCTATCCACTGGGCCAAATTGACTTCCCCAACTGCCATGTAGAAGAAGGCTTCTTATTTCTCCGTTTTAGATCCATTCTTATATTATTATTATTACCGTTCTAAGAATAATAATAAGTTGGGTGTGTGCGTCGTCATGGCAACCTGTCAATCCCGCCCGTGCTGCTGCTGCTGCTGTTTCTATCGTCTCGTAAAAATCTATTTCTATTATGTATCTAACCTTTATCGATACGTCAACCAAAACATATCTTGATGTTACTCTGGAATCGTATTACATGAGTTCAAATCCCAGTCAAATCCATTGTATTCACTTTCATCTGTCCCTGGCAGCTCGTTAACTCAGGAGAGTAACTCATCTAGGTGAAGGGCAACACTATTACAAGAGCCCAAGGATATAATGAGCACATAAAAATGGTCTTGTGCCTAAATTGGGTTGGTGCTCAACCAAGTAAATATAATATCTTGATGCCATTATTTTCATCCAGAATCTTAATTTTTTTTACATAAGCGTACAATATGTGTGCATGCGTGTGTGTTTTTTGTGCGTACGTATGTGTGTTTTATGAATCTATCAAACAAGCATTCAAGCAAGAGTGAGTTGCATTTACATAACGAGTTCGGCTTATCAACCGTTACTGTTTTACAGTCAGTTAATAACAGAGCTATTTCTGATAGTTCTATTTGGAGAGAGAAATCAGAGAAGACGAAATATCTATGGATTCGTAACGGATATATTTAGTTAAGCAAACACAACCCAAAGTTAGGCACAAGGCCATTATAGGTTCATTATATCCCCGGGCTTTTTTTTTGGGGGGGGGGCGGATTCGTTTTTGTGTTTTACGGCATATCAACTATTTTCAGGTCATTTAATGCCGTGAACCATAATTTTTGATAAACGTTACTTTTTGTCCACACCTGGTCTTTCGAATAACACAATGTGCCCTATTTAACCCATAGCTGGAGGGAATGTGGGTATTCATACCTATCCCAAAGATATTAACGCAAACGGAAAGACTGGGATTCAAGCTCGTGTGTTACGATTCTGAAGTCCGACTGCCTATCAACTGGGCCAAATCGACTTCCACCACCCGGGCTTTTTTAATCAATGTTGCTCTTCACCTAGATAAGTTACTCTTCCGAGTTAACGAGTCTTATCCGTCCGAAACAGCTGAAAGCGAATGTAATGGTTTTGACTGGGATTTGAACTCTTGCTACGATTCCAGAATCCAAGTTTTACCACTGCTCCATTCTCGCTGCCTATCCCAAATGTAACGCAACCAGTAAGATTTTAATTACTATACGATTCAAAAAAGGCCCTAACAATCCAAAAATACAGTAGGTTAATTACTATTCATTCATAAACCTTCATGCGTTGTCTTTTCTTTTCTCAGACTTCTAACCACAACTCAATGGCATAGGGTGGGGTCCATTTGACAGTGGGTAGTCAGTCGGACTTCGGAATCGTACTAGGCGAGTTTGAATCCCAGTTGTTCTGTTTACATTTACATTTAGACTAATAACCTTAGAAAAGGTATGAATCCCCACATTTCGTCCAGTTATGGAATAAATAGTGTATGCTGTGTTATTTAAGAAAAACTACGTGTGAACAAAAAGAACGTTTATCAAAAAGCATTGTTCTCGGCCATTAAAAAAATGACTTAAATGGTTGATATGCCGTTAAACAAACAAACTTTATAACAATTGACATGACACAGGTATCTTACTTGATCAATACTCAAATTCCGTTTTCTTTCTCTACTAACAGCAGAACAAAGGCAGAACCCAGTCAGAGAACAGGGAACAGTACTAACTTTTCCAATCTTCTAAAATCCTGTAAGCGCTTTATGGAAAATAATATTATAGAAATAAATTAATAATGCACACACACAGATACGGAGAGAGTGAAAGAAAGAAAGAAAGAGGGAGAGAGATAACAACACTCACATTCGCATTTCAGAACTTCTATTTCGGACAACTGGCAAAGTTTATATTAACTTCCTTGGAAATTTGTCCTTGCTCTGTTAAAGCTATTTTCGGACACGGAATATAATGAATATTGTACAAGATATAGAAAGAAATTGATTGTTAGCAGAACCATAGCACAAAAAATATTTTGATATTGATGTCTGATAACTTAACGATTTTTAAAGAATAAGATATGAAAACGTTTATAGGTTGAGGGAGTAAAAGACATTGTTTTGAAATATATCTAACAATATATGTACACAGTGGCGGACTGGCCACTCGGGCATTTGGGGAATACTCGGTGGGCCGATGGGGCCGGTGGGTTGGTGGGTAAAAAAAAATCAAAAGTCAAATTTAAAAGGCAAATCAAGGAAGAAAAGAGAGAAGATGCACTCTGACATTGGGGCTAGAGTCACCCCGGATCGAAGGGATTAAGATGTATAACATCCAAGCGTTTATAACATTCAATACGTTTAAAACCTTTCAAAATTATATTTCGAAGCGTAAGTTAATAAATAGCACATGAAAAATCCGATAAATCCTTAAATTTATAATATATAGGATAAATCCTAGAACCCATAAGACGAGCTGCTACATTAGACCTATTTTAGTGAGATGGGACTCTGTAGATAATGCCCGGGCTACTTTAAAACTCCAGCCCCCCTATAAGTACACACAGTCACATAATGTTGTAATTGATTTTTAGATGTGTTATATGGCTGTCTCCTCTCGTTTCAATAAACTTGCTTTCTTATACCATCAACTTATCGTTCAATCAATAAAATTGATTCTGTTAATCGATACTGAATATTTATTTGACACACACTATTTATCCGGAGTTTATCTATTAATTTTTATAATAGGAAGACCTTTCATTGTTCATCGTGTTATTTTATATAAAAAGCCTAATAGATACTTATTGATGGAAATATATCATTGCAAAAAAACAGATTCAAATTTCATTCTCAAGGTATCATCGTCTGGGGAATTTATTCAAAAGGTGCTATTCTAGTATGTGATATATCCAAGGTTTGTGAGCTATATATTAATAGGATAGTGTATGTGTTCGTTAGTTCTTTTGTGTCACACTTATATTAAAAGTAACGGCCTTACCTCCCTTTAACTTTAACTATTTAACTTTTGAAAATCATTAAAAACAATCTCTTTACAAGAATGTTCAAAACGGTTTACGGTTTCAAATTGGCTATTCTATTGTATAATTAAAAAATGAGTCGTGTTGAGAGGAGGTAGTAAATCTTTTGTTTAATTATGATGAAAACTCTAAAAAAATACTGAGCAATTAATTTGCAGTTTTGCACAATTTCTCAGGATTTTTTTAAATTTAAGAATGTTAAATTTACTTTCAGATATTTCAACTACTGTGGAATTTCCAAAGGTTCGGCTAGTTTTGAGCTATTTCTCAGGATGTATTTAAATTTAAAATGTTAAATTTACTTTCAGATATTTCAACTACTGTGGAATTTCTACAGATTCTGCAAGTTTACTAATAATCTAATACCCATGGCATGTGATCAACTACGAAAAAAGAAGACAAATAAAAATTACATAAATTCATTATTGTAGTTTTAAAGGCATGATTTTATTTAATGTAAATGCGTATTAGAATGTAAACAACTCGGTAAATCATGTATTGGGAAAGCACTATTTAAAATTTATTCAATATATTTTTGAGTCATTTGTTTAATTCTATTGATTCCTTGAGGAACATAGAGCCGCAACAATGCTCCTTCAAGACTCTGTTCTGGCTGGTCCTCATTAGCTCAGCCCATGTTATTCCGGCAGTCCTGGACTCGGCCTCAGGGCTTCTTTTCAAGTCTGCCTTGGGCGATTAACTTTATATAGGGCTGCAACGACGCTCCTCCAACAGACTCAGTTTTGGCTGGTTTTCTTTAGCTTGGCACATGTCATTTCGGTAGCCCTGGACTCAGCCTCAGTACTTCTTTTCCAACTCTGTCTCGGGTGACCACCTTTACGCTTGCCTTGCGGGTTCCATTCAAGGGCTTGCCTGGTGATATTGGGTGCAGGCTTCCGCAAAGTGTGACCAATCCAGTTCCATTTTCGTTTCTTGATCTCTGTCTCCATTGATTGGGGTTTGGTTTTAAGTCATTTAACCAAATTAAATTTTTTGGCAAAATTAAATTCTATTTTAATGCTTACACTAAATAAGCCTTAAGTTGTTCGGACATACCCGGATATCCCTCAAGATATACTCGTCCAATCCCTATATATTCAGCGACCCTAAACTACTCGCCGGGGAAAAATACTATGTGACGTGACTAAAGACTTTACACCGCTTATTGGCTAGTAATTTACCCTTCTTCTTTAATATATTCCTGTTCAGTAATATAAACTACTGTTCTAGTTTCACCAGTTCTCGTGTTCGTTTATTACTCTACTATTGGTCTACAACAGTGGAGGAATTACCACGTGACGTGACTAAAGACTACACGCCATTATGCGGCTAGTTACTAATCCTTCTTCTGTAATATATTTTTCTTGCAGTGATAAATTACTGGTCTACTTTCACCAGTTGTCGTGTTCGTCTATTACTCTACCATTGGTCCACAACACCTTTAAAATTTCATTTGTGAATATATCCTAACGAAATTTGTTTACAAAGATTAAATTATAGTTTTTAATTTCTCTTTGATTATCGTTTCCCATCTTTTACATCAGAGCCCGAGGGTGAGTCTTTACTAACATCGAGACGTTAAAGTAGCTTTTTTGAAAATTTTATTTCATTTATTTTATCGAACTTTCAATTGTACCACAAGACCAAAATCCACGTTCTTTTAATTAAATAAAATTAATTAATTCGCAAAGAAATCAGTCGAAAAAAAATATTTGGAAGAGAAAAATGTAATTTTTTACTAATTCCATAATGGACAAGTTTTTTTTTGTGTGTGAGCGAAAATATTTGGCTAAACCATTAAATATACGAGGGAGAATTAAATCAGCCAATCACAAGACAGAATTTACAAGACCTTTTTTATTCAAAGACCCAGCCGAATTATCAATTGCTGGATCTTCATTGGATTACCATCTTACTTACTGGATTATTACCAATTGGATCTGCTCATATTTGGATCTCTACTGGATTATTACCTACAGGATTACTGTTATAATTGTTGCCACCGCTATCTATATTATTGAATCATTATCAAATTCCTTATTTTTAGGAATCAAGTTATACCAACTCACGAACCAAGATATACAACCCAATATTCCTGTCCCAAAACTTTAGAAAACTATTCTTATTAATAATGCTATAAAAGATTTTGAAACAAAAGTTTCGTAATTAACCTCATTATATCAAAGTTTACAAAAATATTTTCACCATGGAGTAGAAATTCTAAAACGAAGGAACATGCAATGTTAGACAAACATTAAAACTCCTCTTCAAAAAGATAGCAATGTACTTGACAAGGTCTAGAACAAAGGGTTTCAAACTAGGGGTTAATTTACCCCAAAAAGGTAAAAGAATGTTTAGTTGAGGGTAAATAATTAACGTACTTCATATATTGTTAAATAATTTAATTAAATATAGCATTGTCAGAAACTGATCCTCTCATAAACAACCTGACTGACTTAATAAATCAGCAGTGATCTTGCTGATAATTAGGGCTGTGACAATATTCTTTCATTGAAGAATATTCTTGTCGCAGACTCGACTATTTTGGTCATCATCATCATCATCATCATCACCACCAATATCATCATAACCCTTCTATTTGTTTTTCTTTATCTTCTGTTTTAGTTATGTTTTTTTATTATATTATTTTTCTTTTATATCTATCATTATTACTATCATCACTATTATTATTATTATTATTATTATTATTGTTTTTTGTTGTTGTCGTTATTGTTATTTTATTGTTATTATTACTATCATTATTACTATGGCTTTCCTACTTTTCTGATTTTTTTTTCTCTCGTTATCATTATATCATGATATTTCAACAATCTGCCAATAGTTTTTTCTTTTTCCTCTCTTCTCCCATTCCGTATTTATATTGAAATAGACGTATAAAAAGTCTTGGATTTTTTAGAAAATGATATATACATACATACATACACACACAGATAGATAGATAGATAAAGAAACAGACAGACTGATAGACAGATATACGACCACCATACATCCAAACTATAATAATAAAACCATGCGTAAGAGAAAGAAGAAAAAACTTAGTCTGTTGTCCTCATCTTTTTCAGGTGCTATTACACTACGTTTCGGCCAACTCGTCCTCTGGCCTTCGTCAGGTGTTTAACCGTAACCTCGGATAAAAACTCTGAGTTTTGTAACTGCATCCCCAGTAATCACTGCCGTCCTTAGTTGATGTCTATCGCAATGCGTTTTGACCAATTAAGCCTCTGGTCGGCTTGCGTAGGAAACCACTATCTTCTGCCAATGCTCACCTGGAACCGTAGAGACTCAAAGCCTCTATCCGATGCGCCATAGCATGGACAGCAGTGATTACTGGGGATGCGGTTATAAGACTCAGAGTTCCTATCCGAGATCGCGGTTAACCACCTGACGAAGACCAGAGGACGAGTTGGCCGAAACTCTTGTAATAACACCTGTATAAGATGAGGACAACAGTCCACTAATAAAAATCATTACTGAATTATGAAGCCTCATCTCAATGAATCCCTAAATAAATATAATTGTCTTATTTCTATCAAGGGTTTCAACTAATAAAAATCATTAATAAATTATGAAGCTTTATCTCCATGAATCCCTAAATAAATAAAAGAAGAAAGAACATTAAAATCTTTGAAATCCAAGATTTTTTAACGGATAAATTATTAGTTTTTCCCTTTTCATACAAGAGCAAAACATTTATCCCATTTTTCTTCTTGTTTATTTTATTTTCTTCTTCAAAATGTTCATCTGCAGTCAATTCCCCAAGCATTAGCTTTTTTCTTCTCTTGTCAGAGTAATCAGTCAGAAATAATGAGGTTTTGAATGCGGGTGAGCAATCAGTTTTCTTTTCCTGATTGGCCAAAAGAAATGTCTGCGAGTGTCAATAGAAGAAACACGTTCTTTTCTTTAGTTCTTTTTCGATCTAAGAAGGTGAATTTGTTTGATACTAGCAATAGAAGAACATAGATGTGATACATCGAAGATTACTGGGGGAAAATGACACGCCTAAAATTATATATATATATGTGTGTGTGTGTGTGTGTGTGATGTCATCCGTCCGTCTCGAGAGATGATGGAAACTGTCATCAAAGCATATAGGTTGTCTGACAGCCTACACAGAAATTTGTTTATAGTGGTGAAGGCTTCTTGGAACTGCCAATAACACACAGTCGGTGCAAGGTATGCCATTGACAACATGAACAACAGACCTCAGGTTTTACTTTAGAGTTTTCCTTTTACTAGGTACCTATTTTATCAAAGACTAAGGGTACATCTACTTAGTGGTTTAACTGCTCCCCCAGACACTAACCTTGGTATTTCCACGTCCCGGTGCAAGATTCGGTACCTGGTATTCATAAATGGTCACCCATCTAAGTATTGACCAGGCTCGACGTAGCTTAACATCAGTGATCTTACGGGAGCTGGTGTCTCCAATGGTGTCTTTTGCGATTTTACCATTTCTTTTAATTCTTGAAGTATTAGTGGGGGTCCTACAAATAACCACAGAATTAAAAGAAATGATAAAATCGCAAAAGAGGCGAGTTACAACGAGGATATTCTTTAATAAAAGCATATTGTCACAACCTTATTAATAACTACAAAATTAAAAGAAATAGTAAAATCGCAAAATAGTCAAGTAACGACAAGAATATTCTTTAATAAAAAAATATTGTCGTATCACTGCACATAACTAGACCCTTTTTCTTATATCTTCATTACGCCTTGGCAATTTTTGTTAATGGCAACGGCCTATGAAGTTAATCTCACCACTTAAGTACGTTAAGTTTAGAATAACCTAAGTTTAAAAACCTAAGTTTAAAATAAAAGGTTTAAAAACCTAAGTTTAAAATAAAAGGTTTACCAATTTGATTACATTTTTTTAAAATAATGAAACCTCAATAGAATTTTCACGAATCGTTAACTTGAGGTCTTTTGGCAATTCTGTGTGTTCACGTAAGATGAGTGTTGACCAGTTTGTTTGTTTGTGTTTTACGGCATATTAACTTGTTTCGCCCTTTTAATGCAAAGAACAATCATTTTTGATAAACGTTAGTTTTTTTTTTCTACACTTAGATTTTTGAATAACACAATATGCGCTATTCAACTCATAGCTGGAGAGAATGAGGGGATTCATACCTTTTCCAAGGGTATTACTCCGAATATGAACGTTGATGGAAGGACTGGGCTTCGAACTCGCGTACTACGATTCTAAAGTCCGAATTGATTCTGTGTCTTCACTATTCAAATTTATGTTGATACACGCATTAAACAAATTTACACCCTTACAAATTATCTGTTCGTTTTACTAAGCTGTTAATATATTCAACAATTTACAAGATCCTCTCATACTAATGACTGTCTTCATTCTTAAATGAAAAATAAATAAAATAAAATATCGGATTATTGGTTTTTGAGATGATGATCGATAAATCTTACAATTTTGATTTTTTTTAAACTAGAGTTCTAACTATATTTATTTAGGGATTCATTGAAATGAGGTCTCATTATTTAGTAATGATTTTATTAGCGAACTTTTGTCTTCAAAAATAATATGAGGACAACAGCCCACTAATAAAATCATTACTAAATATAGAGTTATAACCTTTATATGTACACAATGTGTGTATATTTATCTAAATTTTGTAGATAAGACTTCATTGATAGTACAATTAAGATTAATAAGATATTTATTCTTCTAGTGATTTTGCCAAAAGTGGAGTTATGAAACGAATCAAATAATCAAGCCATAAAGAATAAGTCCAAAGATCTTGTATAGAAAATAACGCCATTCCGATGTCAGATATTTGCTGTTAGACTTTGTATTTTGTCTTAAGCTAGTCAGTTTTAGGTACATACTTATTTTCATAAATTACATTTTAACATATGAGCAAACATTAATTCATCAGCCAATTTAATGATAATAATTCAAAAATTGGATGTTCACTAGAAGCATATAACTACTCCAATATCTGAGCCCATCTACGATTAAATGATAATATCATATCCAATTTGATGCATGCAATATTTATGGCCAGATGTTTTTAGCTGAATCGTATTTCTGTTTATATACATGCAAACATACACACACACAAAAAAACACACGTGTATACACACACACACACACACACACACACACACAT
>JAYKTE010390365.1:0-10696 GCA_036873565.1 Xipholeptos notoides
ATATTCCATCTAACACAAAATCTTAAATAAATCAAATTTTAACAGACAGTGAAAAACCCGACAATCTCTTTTCGATTTATATATACTTTTTTCCATTTTAATAATTGATCATATCGTAGTTGTCAACAGACACGGACAACCAGTATTTCACAGAAGTTTTTAGCCAAATGTTCAAATAAAAAGCTGGCATTTGAAATAATCCATTTAAAGTTTTTTTTTAAGTGCCTTGGCAATACTTCTAGTAATACTATACAATCAACATCTAGACTAACGACCCGACATGTCCAAAAACAAGTTATGTATACCACTGTATTTCTAAAAGCCTCCTCTACTACGTGGAAGAGAAAAACATGGTTGAATTGAGACTAAAATATGGGTGAAAATCGACTAATGTACAAACTTGGGAGTACAGTCAAACAAGTGCCCAACATTCTCGCCAATCGTATGCCTTAAGCTACCTGGCAAGCGCCTGGCGGCCAATGAGAATTCACAGGACAAAGATTTTCAGCCAATCACAGTGCGTCCTATTGTTTACTTGCGCAAAGTCGTCTTCTCTGTTTTTTACTTCTGCTGCTTGTCAGGTTGTTATTCATTTAAGCTTGAAAAAATATTTTTTGTCAATAAAATTGTCTTGCTTTCAAAAGTTTTTTTTTTATTGCTTTCAAAGTTGTATTGCTTTAGAAAAAAGGGGTCAAAGGTCAATTTTTTTATTTTTATTTTTCTTTAAATTTATACAGCATTTAAGATCATTACGGCATCCTGGGATCCTTCAATATGTCACATCCGGCCGTTCTTCTGATGGTTGCTATCTTGTTACCGAGCATGTGATTCCTCTTGAATTCACTCTAAAGCAGCTGTCACCAATTGAGATTTGTTCAGGGCTCCATGGCATCATTGAGGCTTTGGTCTTCTTGCACGAGACAGTAAGTAAAAAAAGAAATGCACTTGATTTATTTATTAAAGGTTAGCATGATGATTTTGTACAGGGGGCTGCATGTGCACATGCTGTTGCACCTGTACATGTTGCTGTTACATACATATGATGATGTACCTGCACTAGATGCTGTATCTGCATATGGTGCTGCACATGGTGATGCATCTGGATTGTGTGTTGTTCTTGCGCAGGATATTGTGCATGCACTGGGTTCTGCACCCAATGTGCTGTATTTGAAACCTCAATTATTTCTTCTTCCCAACAAATTTTATTGAAATTTTACTAACCAATTTGTAGATCTATTTTTTGGGCCATTGTCCTCATCCTTATCCGTCTGAAAAATAGGTCCCAAGGATTCGAAAAACCAAATCTTTTCCAACCAAGTAAATCCATGTACGGAATTTTATTATCCATGTCACTCCAATCATCCTTAATCAAACCCTCTCTAAACAAAATATCTATTTTCTTCTTAATATGAAATATCTATATTCTCTTCTTACTTAATATGGTAAAAAATGGTACTGAGGTCAGTATAATGACCTTTGCAAGTTGAGCCTGCTCAACCATTAAACCTGCATGAGTTCATCGATGAGTTTCCTGGGAATATGAAATTCACAATCTGTCCTTAGCCAATTAAGGAAATATCTCGGTTGTAGTTCAGTGTTTTCCTTCTTCTAGATGCCTGTCTTACCTTAGACTAAGGATGCATCTACCCAGTGGTTTAACTGCACCCCCAGACACTAACCTGGATATTTCTATGTCCCGGCACAAGATATGGTACCTAGTGTTCATAAATGGTCACCCATTTCTATACTGACCAGCCTGACTTTGCTTAACTTCAGTGATCTGGCAGGAAAGAGTGTCTCCACTTGATATGAAAATTCATTATTGAATATTTTGATGTTTTTGGTTTTATTTTTCTTAACCAATTGTCTTTTGTGGTTCTTTTGTTTACAGGTTAAAATCTCGCACAACAATATTTGCAAATCTTCTATTTTTGTCGTCGAAGATGGTAGCTGGAAGCTGGGAGGCTTTGAACATGCTTGTCACTTTAAAAACTTAACCCCCAAATTTTTAGACAACTGCAGGGCCTTAAGGTGTGAAAAAACAATCAGTCCAGAGGAAAAAGTGAGTTTCTTTTAATTTAAACAAAAATTTAGACAGCATTTTAAATTTAGATAGTGCTTTAAATAAATGCACCACTTCAGAATGGGATTTTAAAGAATTACATAATACAGTGGTTCCGAACCATCCTGCCATGGCATACTGGTGTATGTGCTGCAAAAGGATTCCTGGTGATCCATGAAGAGGTTATTGGCATAAGTTACAAGTTGTTCCAACTTGAAAACAACTTTCATATTGTTTTAACCAGAGATTTATTGTCCCACTGATATTCACTATTACTAATCTGTATCTGTCTCTAAATACACCAGATATGTTTTTTTATTTGAATAAAACAGGTTATCCTATCCTATCTTTCTAATTGGATCAATTACCTTGTAAGAGGTATGAATTACCACATTCCCTCCAGCTACGGATTAAATAGTGCATATATTGTGTATAACACTCACACCCTCAGAAAGAATCTCTTCAACGCTAATAATACGAAAAATCTATTTGAATGCACTAATACAGAGAACATCTTTAAATTCCTGAAAGAATTGAAAATATATGAGAAGATCTGAATCAAGAAAAAATCAAATTGAAAATTTAATTAACCTTAAATAACCTATAGAGGTTGACAGGTGGGGAAAAAAGAAAAAAAGTTTCCTTCCTCCAAAAAATTTTTTTATTATAATTTTTACTTATAACAAATATTAGAAATAAAGACATTTGGAATTTGCTGATATATATTAATTTAAATATATTATATAAAATATAGGCACCCGCGAAAATAGGAGACACAAGTGGGTGCCAACAGCGACAACGTATTAATCTGTAGAGTAAATTTGCCTATATTCATGGTTAAAGTGCTCAATATCGTTGATAGAGTGTGTGTAATAGATAAGTGTAGGCACAGAGTCAACAGCTTTTGGTGACTGTCAGTTTCTTGCCTATGCGGTCATTAGACCAAAGGCTATATATATATATTTATAAATGAACATAAACAATGCGGCAACCTTTTAGTCTGATGAACACATAGGCGAGAAATTGACAGTCACCAAAAGCTGTTGACTCGCTTATCTCCCACACACACTTTATCACTGATACTGAGCACTTTAACCATGAATAGATGCAAATTTTCTCTACAGATTAATATATATATTTATATATATACTCAATCTATAGGCAGTGAAGGTGGAGGAGTGGTAAAAGACTCTGGAATCATATTATACGGGTTCGAATCCTAGTCAAAACCATTATATTCACTTTCAGTTGCCTCAGGTAGATGAGGCTCATTGGAAGTAACTCGTTTAGGTGTAAGGATAACACTGATTCCAAAAATCTGGATAGATGAGACTCGTAAACTAAACGAAAGTAACTCATATAGGTGAAAGACAAAACTGATTATAACAAGCCTGGGAATATGATGAGCATGTAAAACTGGCCTTATTCTTAACTTGGTTTAGTGTCCGACCAAGTCTATATCATATATAGTCACAATCATTGCAAAATCTTTGAAAATTATTCATTTTTTGTGGTAGGTAGGCTGTAAAAATTTAAAGAGCTCAATAGTGTGCCACTGTGTAAAAAAGGTTAGGAACCACTGACATAATGCCTTGAATAATTGTTGTTGCAATATTTTTGATTCAATGACAAGGGTATGAGTGCAAAGATTGGAGCGACCCATTATATACTGAAGGAGGTACAAGATCAGCCAATTACAGGACAGGAATGACAAAAATCATTTTATTTAATTCCCCCAGAATCCACAAATTATTACTTGCTAGAATTCTGTGCTGGAAAGACATAACCTTATTTTGCTACAATTGGATTGTTATTACCATTGTTGCTACTGCTGTTAAAATATTCATTGGATCTCCATTTGGATTAATTTCTTTTTCTTTTCTCTATATTATAATAAGGACCAATTTATCTCGAGTAAAATGGCTCTTCCAACAATAAATGTGGCATCTCAGAATTCTGAGTTTTATTTAAAATATCAAACTATATTTCTTTCAGGCTGGAAATCTCTGCATCAAAGCTGATTCTGAACATGTTATTGATGCTTATGCTCTTGGAGTAGTTGCAGAAGAATTTTTGGAGCAGTTACAAGAGCTAGGTTTGTTTCCTAAGAATTTTCTTTTATTTTCTATTTCTTAACAATTTAGATTTTTACTTATTATGTTGCACCGAAATCTTATTGTGAAGTCTGTTCGGTTCATTTTAGCAATTTCGATTACACTGGCATTACTTACTTTTTATTTTCTATTTATTTTTTTGCCTTGAATGCACTAATACAGAGAACATCTTTAAATGATCTGCAGGCCTGAAGGTCTGTATCTGATATGGGGACATATCCTATCATACCATAATATGGACTCATCTAACATCAATATCTTCAGGGAAGTTGACTTGGACTAGTAGATAGGCAGTCGGACTCATAGTCAAAATCATTGTACAGGAATTCGAATCCCAGTCCCATTTGCGTTCATATTTCGACTAATACCTTTGGAAAAGGTATGAATCCCTACATTCCCTCCAGGTATGGGTTAGATAGCGCATATTGTGTTATTTAAAAAACTAAGTGTGGACCAAAAAATGACGTTTACCAAATGACCTAAAAAAATTGATATGCCGTAAAACAAAAAACAAACAAACCATCAGTATCTTCTCCGAGCCAAGCTTGCTTAGTGAGAGAAAGCATTTCATTTCATACGAGACTACAACCATTGTTTCTGCCAGCCAAACGTATGGCTAAACCTTCCTACTACCTTCTTATCTATCACTTTTTCTTTCTGTTAATGCAAATCACATTTTACCTATCACCTGTTGGTGAGTGATTCTTTCAGTGACTGTTTTTCACAGAACCATAACAGTATTACTCTTTATTTTCTTTGCAAGTTATTAATTTAACTTAATAAACGCCATACCTTTACAAAAGTAATTATTGAATTTTGAATTACTCTTCATACAAAATTGCATTTCTGTTTCCATTATAAATGTTTCTCTATTTCTTCTACATTTACAGGAGATCTTTCCAAAACGTTTGAACTAACAATCCAAGATGAGTATCTCAGCACCGATCCAAAGCAAAGGTCAAAACTCAGCTCATTACTAAACAGTCGACTTTTTAAATATGAGTGAGTTAGCAAATTCATAACAATATATACTTTTTTAAAGCATCTACGTCGGTTGTTCCAAAAGTAATGCCTCCTATTTTTTTTATTCCGCCCGGATAGATCAGAGGAGATTGTAAATTGCATTGTTATCATGACTAAACTAGAGAGATGAAACTTTCAGATCATGAATGCATTCATGATCTGAAAGTTTCATCTCTCTAGTTTAGTCATGATAACAATGCAATTTACAATCTCCTCTGATCTATCCGGGCGGAATAAAAAAAATAGGAGGCATTACTTTTGGAACAACCGACGTAGATGCTTTAAAAAAGTATATATTGTTATGAATTTGCTAACTCACTCATATTTAAAAAGTCGACTGTTTAGTAATGAGCTGAGTTTTGACCTTTGCTTTGGATCGGTGCTGAGATACTCATCTTGGATTGTTAGTTCAAACGTTTTGGAAAGATCTCCTGTAAATGTAGAAGAAATAGAGAAACATTTATAATGGAAACAGAAATGCAATTTTGTATGAAGAGTAATTCAAAATTCAATAATTACTTTTGTAAAGGTATGGCGTTTATTAAGTTAAATTAATAACTTGCAAAGAAAATAAAGAGTAATACTGTTATGGTTCTGTGAAAAACAGTCACTGAAAGAATCACTCACCAACAGGTGATAGGTAAAATGTGATTTGCATTAACAGAAAGAAAAAGTGATAGATAAGAAGGTAGTAGGAAGGTTTAGCCATACGTTTGGCTGGCAGAAACAATGGTTGTAGTCTCGTATGAAATGAAATGCTTTCTCTCACTAAGCAAGCTTGGCTCGGAGAAGATACTGATGGTTTGTTTGTTTTTTGTTTTACGGCATATCAATTTTTTTAGGTCATTTGGTAAACGTCATTTTTTGGTCCACACTTAGTTTTTTAAATAACACAATATGCGCTATCTAACCCATACCTGGAGGGAATGTAGGGATTCATACCTTTTCCAAAGGTATTAGTCGAAATATGAACGCAAATGGGACTGGGATTCGAATTCCTGTACAATGATTTTGACTATGAGTCCGACTGCCTATCTACTAGTCCAAGTCAACTTCCCTGAAGATATTGATGTTAGATGAGTCCATATTATGGTATGATAGGATATGTCCCCATATCAGATACAGACCTTCAGGCCTGCAGATCATTTAAAGATGTTCTCTGTATTAGTGCATTCAAGGCAAAAAAATAAATAGAAAATAAAAAGTAAGTAATGCCAGTGTAATCGAAATTGCTAAAATGAACCGAACAGACTTCACAATAAGATTTCGGTGCAACATAATAAGTAAAAATCTAAATTGTTAAGAAATAGAAAATAAAAGAAAATTCTTAGGAAACAAACCTAGCTCTTGTAACTGCTCCAAAAATTCTTCTGCAACTACTCCAAGAGCATAAGCATCAATAACATGTTCAGAATCAGCTTTGATGCAGAGATTTCCAGCCTGAAAGAAATATAGTTTGATATTTTAAATAAAACTCAGAATTCTGAGATGCCACATTTATTGTTGGAAGAGCCATTTTACTCGAGATAAATTGGTCCTTATTATAATATAGAGAAAAGAAAAAGAAATTAATCCAAATGGAGATCCAATGAATATTTTAACAGCAGTAGCAACAATGGTAATAACAATCCAATTGTAGCAAAATAAGGTTATGTCTTTCCAGCACAGAATTCTAGCAAGTAATAATTTGTGGATTCTGGGGGAATTAAATAAAATGATTTTTGTCATTCCTGTCCTGTAATTGGCTGATCTTGTACCTCCTTCAGTATATAATGGGTCGCTCCAATCTTTGCACTCATACCCTTGTCATTGAATCAAAAATATTGCAACAACAATTATTCAAGGCATTATGTCAGTGGTTCCTAACCTTTTTTACACAGTGGCACACTATTGAGCTCTTTAAATTTTTACAGCCTACCTACCACAAAAAATGAATAATTTTCAAAGATTTTGCAATGATTGTGACTATATATGATATAGACTTGGTCGGACACTAAACCAAGTTAAGAATAAGGCCAGTTTTACATGCTCATCATATTCCCAGGCTTGTTATAATCAGTTTTGTCTTTCACCTATATGAGTTACTTTCGTTTAGTTTACGAGTCTCATCTATCCAGATTTTTGGAATCAGTGTTATCCTTACACCTAAACGAGTTACTTCCAATGAGCCTCATCTACCTGAGGCAACTGAAAGTGAATATAATGGTTTTGACTAGGATTCGAACCCGTATAATATGATTCCAGAGTCTTTTACCACTCCTCCACCTTCACTGCCTATAGATTGAGTATATATATAAATATATATATTAATCTGTAGAGAAAATTTGCATCTATTCATGGTTAAAGTGCTCAGTATCAGTGATAAAGTGTGTGTGGGAGATAAGCGAGTCAACAGCTTTTGGTGACTGTCAATTTCTCGCCTATGTGTTCATCAGACTAAAAGGTTGCCGCATTGTTTATGTTCATTTATAAATATATATATATAGCCTTTGGTCTAATGACCGCATAGGCAAGAAACTGACAGTCACCAAAAGCTGTTGACTCTGTGCCTACACTTATCTATTACACACACTCTATCAACGATATTGAGCACTTTAACCATGAATATAGGCAAATTTACTCTACAGATTAATACGTTGTCGCTGTTGGCACCCACTTGTGTCTCCTATTTTCGCGGGTGCCTATATTTTATATAATATATTTAAATTAATATATATCAGCAAATTCCAAATGTCTTTATTTCTAATATTTGTTATAAGTAAAAATTATAATAAAAAAATTTTTTGGAGGAAGGAAACTTTTTTTCTTTTTTCCCCACCTGTCAACCTCTATAGGTTATTTAAGGTTAATTAAATTTTCAATTTGATTTTTTCTTGATTCAGATCTTCTCATATATTTTCAATTCTTTCAGGAATTTAAAGATGTTCTCTGTATTAGTGCATTCAAATAGATTTTTCGTATTATTAGCGTTGAAGAGATTCTTTCTGAGGGTGTGAGTGTTATACACAATATATGCACTATTTAATCCGTAGCTGGAGGGAATGTGGTAATTCATACCTCTTACAAGGTAATTGATCCAATTAGAAAGATAGGATAGGATAACCTGTTTTATTCAAATAAAAAAACATATCTGGTGTATTTAGAGACAGATACAGATTAGTAATAGTGAATATCAGTGGGACAATAAATCTCTGGTTAAAACAATATGAAAGTTGTTTTCAAGTTGGAACAACTTGTAACTTATGCCAATAACCTCTTCATGGATCACCAGGAATCCTTTTGCAGCACATACACCAGTATGCCATGGCAGGATGGTTCGGAACCACTGTATTATGTAATTCTTTAAAATCCCATTCTGAAGTGGTGCATTTATTTAAAGCACTATCTAAATTTAAAATGCTGTCTAAATTTTTGTTTAAATTAAAAGAAACTCACTTTTTCCTCTGGACTGATTGTTTTTTCACACCTTAAGGCCCTGCAGTTGTCTAAAAATTTGGGGGTTAAGTTTTTAAAGTGACAAGCATGTTCAAAGCCTCCCAGCTTCCAGCTACCATCTTCGACGACAAAAATAGAAGATTTGCAAATATTGTTGTGCGAGATTTTAACCTGTAAACAAAAGAACCACAAAAGACAATTGGTTAAGAAAAATAAAACCAAAAACATCAAAATATTCAATAATGAATTTTCATATCAAGTGGAGACACTCTTTCCTGCCAGATCACTGAAGTTAAGCAAAGTCAGGCTGGTCAGTATAGAAATGGGTGACCATTTATGAACACTAGGTACCATATCTTGTGCCGGGACATAGAAATATCCAGGTTAGTGTCTGGGGGTGCAGTTAAACCACTGGGTAGATGCATCCTTAGTCTAAGGTAAGACAGGCATCTAGAAGAAGGAAAACACTGAACTACAACCGAGATATTTCCTTAATTGGCTAAGGACAGATTGTGAATTTCATATTCCCAGGAAACTCATCGATGAACTCATGCAGGTTTAATGGTTGAGCAGGCTCAACTTGCAAAGGTCATTATACTGACCTCAGTACCATTTTTTACCATATTAAGTAAGAAGAGAATATAGATATTTCATATTAAGAAGAAAATAGATATTTTGTTTAGAGAGGGTTTGATTAAGGATGATTGGAGTGACATGGATAATAAAATTCCGTACATGGATTTACTTGGTTGGAAAAGATTTGGTTTTTCGAATCCTTGGGACCTATTTTTCAGACGGATAAGGATGAGGACAATGGCCCAAAAAATAGATCTACAAATTGGTTAGTAAAATTTCAATAAAATTTGTTGGGAAGAAGAAATAATTGAGGTTTCAAATACAGCACATTGGGTGCAGAACCCAGTGCATGCACAATATCCTGCGCAAGAACAACACACAATCCAGATGCATCACCATGTGCAGCACCATATGCAGATACAGCATCTAGTGCAGGTACATCATCATATGTATGTAACAGCAACATGTACAGGTGCAACAGCATGTGCACATGCAGCCCCCTGTACAAAATCATCATGCTAACCTTTAATAAATAAATCAAGTGCATTTCTTTTTTTACTTACTGTCTCGTGCAAGAAGACCAAAGCCTCAATGATGCCATGGAGCCCTGAACAAATCTCAATTGGTGACAGCTGCTTTAGAGTGAATTCAAGAGGAATCACATGCTCGGTAACAAGATAGCAACCATCAGAAGAACGGCCGGATGTGACATATTGAAGGATCCCAGGATGCCGTAATGATCTTAAATGCTGTATAAATTTAAAGAAAAATAAAAATAAAAAAATTGACCTTTGACCCCTTTTTTCTAAAGCAATACAACTTTGAAAGCAATAAAAAAAAAACTTTTGAAAGCAAGACAATTTTATTGACAAAAAATATTTTTTCAAGCTTAAATGAATAACAACCTGACAAGCAGCAGAAGTAAAAAACAGAGAAGACGACTTTGCGCAAGTAAACAATAGGACGCACTGTGATTGGCTGAAAATCTTTGTCCTGTGAATTCTCATTGGCCGCCAGGCGCTTGCCAGGTAGCTTAAGGCATACGATTGGCGAGAATGTTGGGCACTTGTTTGACTGTACTCCCAAGTTTGTACATTAGTCGATTTTCACCCATATTTTAGTCTCAATTCAACCATGTTTTTCTCTTCCACGTAGTAGAGGAGGCTTTTAGAAATACAGTGGTATACATAACTTGTTTTTGGACATGTCGGGTCGTTAGTCTAGATGTTGATTGTATAGTATTACTAGAAGTATTGCCAAGGCACTTAAAAAAAAACTTTAAATGGATTATTTCAAATGCCAGCTTTTTATTTGAACATTTGGCTAAAAACTTCTGTGAAATACTGGTTGTCCGTGTCTGTTGACAACTACGATATGATCAATTATTAAAATGGAAAAAAGTATATATAAATCGAAAAGAGATTGTCGGGTTTTTCACTGTCTGTTAAAATTTGATTTATTTAAGATTTTGTGTTAGATGGAATAT
>JAYKTE010390476.1:0-10696 GCA_036873565.1 Xipholeptos notoides
GGAAAAATTTGGTGCTGGAGTTTATCCTAAAGATCAATGGCCAGAAGTAAATTAAATTACATTTTAATTTTAAATATCCCCTCCTCTCTGAAGTAACTAAAAATTGCTAATGAGAATTTATTGAAGGATGTCTTCAAAATCTTTGAATTTGATAAATTTTCATAATTTCTATTTTTTCAGTTCGGTTTTCAAATACAACGAAATTGGAAAAACATAATTTAGTTTATTTGTGATTTTTATCTAGATTGGTGGTTTCTAAACTTTAAAAAATATTTTAGTTGGTAGTTTTAATAAAATTTCTTTGAACTTTGATTATTCATGGCCTCTTAAATTCAATAAATATAATAAAATATTTGATGAACAGATTTTTGAAAGTAGCAGCATATTTTGATGGCAAGTTGAATCAAAAATGCTCTTTTATGTTCATACATAGCTGTAAATAGAATTAACACTTTTTGAGATATCTTGAGTGGGAAGGTGACGGAGTACCATTCATTGTGGATGTTTTTGGTGGTCGTGGCTGCGCGACGGCCATGCACACTCACTTGGCCCTCATTACTTTCACTGCGGCTCAAGAGGTATGAGCCAGGTGGTCTCCATGATGCAGGTTGCATTTAGCTGCCGGGTTTCTTTATTCACCAAGATCCGCCTGCCTGACAGGCATCCCTTCCTTGTGAGTTAATTTGCCCCCTCAGACACTAACCTACCTCCTGGTGCAAGATATAGTACATGGTTGTTCCTAAATATAAGTACTGACCAGGCTCTATGTTGCTTAACTTCAGTGATCTGATAGGAACCAGTGTCTCCAACGTGATTGGACCAACTGATAAAAGAAATATTTAATCTTATTTTAAAATTCAATTATCCATTTTGCCATAAAAATATAAATAAAGGATTTTTTAAAGTTAAGGTAAAAATGTCTCTCTTATATTGTTTTCACATTGTTTTGAAAATCCCCGATTTTATAAATTACTTCAAGTTTTAATTGTGCCATTGATTAATGTCTTGTTAACTTGATTGGATGTATTTTATTTTTCATTTCTTGTAGAGATATATGTTAAAAATACCTAAAGGACAGTTTTGCTGTCAAGTTGAAAGTTTCAACAAGGAGAGTCCAAATTCTACTGCTCTTATTTATTACCAAGTTGAGCCTGGCAGCATTTTCACAAGCTGTCTAAATGAAATGCTTGTTGTAAGTTATTTACACTATGTATATAAAAAATCTGAATATTTACATAATAAGCATATTTTGGCAGGTGATTTAAAAATAAAAAAAATTTAACGTTTGCCATTTTATAAAGTTAAGTGTGATATATGATATCTATCATGTGATGTCCATTTTTGGTGATTCATTACTTTTCACATAGTATGCAAAAACCTTATGTTTGATTGTCCGCATTTTGAACTTTAATCTGAAACAAACAAACATTCATTATTAAATTATAAAATGGCTTGTCTTTTCAAAAAAAGAAAAAAAGGTACATATTTGATGTATTTCTAATAATATACGGCAGAGCAATTTTATAGACCTCTGTTATTTATGATCCATCCTGTATTAAGAATTGTGAATTAAAGCTAAAGTTATATCACAGTGTGTGACACTAAGTCAGTGGCCTTTGATAAAAATAGAATGCATCACACAACCTCAACAACATTCGGCTGTAGCCTCTTCATATAAATGAATATGGCAACCTTTTCATCTGATGATTGCAAAGGCGAGAAACTGACAGTCACCAAAGGCTGTTGATTCTGTGTCTATGCTGTTCAACTATTCCTTAAATATATATATGTATTTTTTTCCAACTTTCTGATGAGCATCTTTATCTCATGTCTGAAGCATTTAAAAAATATACTATAGTCTCAAGAGCTTTCGTCTTCTCCAAGTCCTTCTTCGGGGGTGGATGTAATGTTGTTTGTCACATCCATCCTCAAAGATGGACTCAGAAAAATCTGAATGTGCTTAGGACTACAGTATATTTTTAAAATCCTTCAGACCTGTTGTAAAAAATAAAGAAAAAAATTATTTAGACAGAAGATTTCTGTTCTTTTTAATGAAACTTGTTTAAATCAAAGAATGCTTCATATATATATATATATATATATATATATATATATAAAATCCTTTACATATTTATTATATGTATTTCTTACATGTATTTTTTTGTGCAGAATCGGATGCAAGAGCCTTTGTTTGATATTCTACGAACAAAACATCAACTTGGTTATAGTGTTTCCGTCCAAGAAGATGTTATTAGAGGAATTCTTGGATTTTCTATTGCCATTGAGTTTCAGTCTCACAAATACACGTAAGAAGAATTTGTGCTTGTCATTGCTAACTTGAAAATTTTAAAAGCAATAGTTTATCTTTGTGTCCAGTTTAAGTCAATGCAATTTGGTGAATGGTTCTACTATCTCTCTGTATTTAGGGATATATTCATGCTGAAAATTTATTAGTCCTAAAAAAGATTCTAATTCTTTTTTATTTGTTAGAGTGGACATTTCTTTTATTTTCTCGATTAGTCTATCATCAGGTAATATATAATATATACTTGGTTGAGCACCAGACCAAGTTAGACACCAGGCCAGTTTTTACGTGCTCATTACATTTCCAGGCTTTTTGTAATCAGTGTTGCCTTTTATTTAGATGAGTTACTCTCCCTGAGTTTACGAGCGCAATCTACCCAGATTTTGGGAATCAGTGTTATCCTTACACCTAGACGAGTTACTTCCCCTAAAGAGCCTCACCTGCCCGAGGCAGCTGAAAGTGAACATAATGGTTTTTGACTTGGATTTGAACTTGTATAACAATATATATAAACATATATTATCCTGATATTTCTAACTTTTTTAATAATATTTTTAGTAGGATTTTGAAAAATGTAATTTTAAGTCTTTATGTCGAATGGATGAGTCTATCTTAATGAGTCTATTAGGATACTATTATTTGGTAATTCCCTTAAATCTCTCTTGAATTACAGTCCAATTTTATGAAGACTTGAGATCTATTTTTGCAAAGTATTTCAGTCTTGCTAATTTGTGGAAATGATTCTGGACATGTTTGGTGCTTTGCCACCATTTTGTAGTCACTGTGTATTCTTGAATCTCCACCGGGTTTCTTTATGGAGACTGTTGGTGAAGCCCAAATGGATGAGAGGGGATTGCAAATTGCATTGTTATGATGACTGAACTTATGCATTCGTGACCTGAAAGTTTCATCTCTCTGTTGTAGATATTGATGGTGTGAGACTCTAAGAAAGCAACCCCTGTTATGGATATGCCTCAGTGGCAGGGTCTTGTCATTGAATTCCTCCATGCAGGAAAAATTAAACTGATCAATATTCCCTGGCACCTATTGAATGTTTATGAAGCTGATGCAGTTGATGTCAGGATGTGGGTTTCTTGATTGCTGGCAGAAGTGTATTGAGAATTGTGGTGACTCTGTAGAAAATTAAATTCTGGATCACAAAAGGTTGCTCTTTTTAATAGTACCACTCTCATCTTCTTGGCTCTTTAACTTTTAAAAAATAACTTTAAAATATAGGTGGCATTACTTTTGGTACAATCCTCATATATCACTTCTTTAATCTGTGGACTTACTGTATTATCATTTTGTTTAATTCTTGTCTAGTCTTGAGGAATTTTTTTCTCTTCGTGACTTAATAATCTTTTTGGGTCATATATTTTTCACAATTTCTTCAAATGTTAGTTCTTATAACTCTCTAAAGTAAGCCATTCTTAAAATCTTCTTAATATTTTCATAACTGGTCATAGTAAGAAATAAATCTGTGAATTCATTCTCTACTCCACTGGCTCTTCTCTCTCTTATTTTTTTAACCCTTGCCAATCCTGTGAAACATCTGATCCATATTCCAATGTGCTATGGTTAATGTAGTGTGTTCAAGGGTCCTGTCGATGACATCATTGTTATGATGTGTATATTTGCTGGGTAGATGTTGATAAGCTAGTATGCTTCTGTTGCTTTGTTAGTGGCTTACTTCTTTTAGATGTGTATTCTAGAAACCCAACATAGATAAATACATCCCTGTCCCCACAAAATCCAGGAAAGAACCGGTCATTCTCTCTCATCTTCGCAAAAGGCAGACAAGTCTCTAACTTTCCTTTATACTGAACTAAGAATCACAACCAAAATGTACAACATGCCAATGTAGTGTGAAACATTCACTAATCTCAGGAAGCTTTTCTTCAACATTAATAAGACATAACTGGCCTTGAATAACCCATAGAAGTTAATAGGTAAAAAAAAACCCCCAAAAAACAAGAATACACACATTGCACACGATTAGATAATTCTAATTAATGATGATGGATTTACTTAATGCCAATATTTTGTGGGTTGAAGATGATATTTAAGCATTCATGTGATTCTGAAAAGAAGTTTAAGTTATGTAAAAATAAAACATAGTATTCCATTTCTGGTTGTGATGAATTTCTTGCTTTATGATTGAACAAATATTAGAATGGAATTTTGTGTAAAAAATCATTTATAAGGATATTTTTTTACAATTTCTTTAAATCAATTAATATAAGAACTTTTTTCTTTTAGGCCTGAAGCTGTGAACAAAAGAGTACATATGTTCATCAATGAATTTATTAACATGACAACAGTTGAAGAATTTGAAGCATTGGTATGTAAATATAATAGATTTTAACTTTCTATACATTTGGATCATTGGGAATTCAAAGAATTTATCTTTTGAAAATAAATTTTATTGAATATCTTTAAAAAACTAAAAATCTTTTTAAAAAAATTCTCTAAACCAATTTCCCCACCATGATTGGTATTGTGGATATTATTCTGATTTGAGGAAGTAGAGGTTCAAAGGTTTAAAATTTCTATCAAATTTTAGAATTATAGACAAAAGATAATTTGTTACATTAATTCATTTTCTGTACTTTGAATATATGAATAGAGAAAAATATAACTGACAAATAATTCATTGGATTGAGTGTACTTTTCTGATTCAAGGAAAAAAAGGCTTTATGAATAAAAAAGTTTTAATTTGTAGATTAGGCGAAATTTGAGGAAATCTAATTTGAGAAAGTTTTGATTAAGCTATTTGGATTTGGGTAGGGGTTCTAAGTTTGTCTGAATTTCTGAGATGAGGTTTCATGATTAGCATTATCTATATTATAATTGTTATATATTGTATTAGTATGTGTGTGATGTGGGTGAAAACTGCATGTGGTTGCAAAACAATAAAATACGGAGAATCAGTGATAAAAGAACATGGTAGTTATGATTAAAATTAAAGCAGATTTATTCATAGATTCAAAGGATGAAATGTGATTATTAAAAGAAAGGGAAAACGTTTAAAATATCTGACTGAAATTGACAGACAGAAAGTTATTGAAATGAGTATAATCGAAAATGTTTGTTATAGTAGCACAAGCAGTAAGATGTGATGTCTGGCACTAAATGATGATGATGATTGTTCTGTGCTGTTGTATATATTTTGAATGTAAAATATGAATCCTGTCTACATCCTATAATTCTAGCCAATTCAATCCTGTAGTTAAACAGGTAGTCACTTTTGGGATTTTAGTATAGCAAGGCAGATTTCCATGTTGTTCATTGATATAATTCACTTTCCTACTGTCAGTTTTGAAGTAATAGAATTGTTTGGGTTTATGACTGAACCTAATGTTAAGGTGTCAGTGACATATTGTAATAGTTTGGGGTACATGATAAAACTGTGTTTAAGCAAATCCGTGTTATATCGGGCCATGCTATACTGGGTCTCAGTGTAATACATGGGAAATATTTAAAGCTTAAGGTAAATATTTAAAAATGTAATCCTATCTTTTTAGAATTACAGCAGTAGTTATCTTGATGTTATAATTGAATTATGTAGGTTTATTAAAACAGCATCAGTAGCAGAAGATAAAAGTGGTACAACATTTGGAAGTTGCTTTTCTTCTTACAGTTCAAAAACAACTCTTTTTTGTTTTCTCTCTCCTCTTTTTATTTCATAAAGAGAGAAAGTTTAATCACATCTAAGCAGTGTGAAGACACAAAACTCTCAGAAGAATCAAGGAGACACTGGCATGAAATTTCTGTTGAAACTTGTATATTTGACCGACTAGATAAAGAAGTAAGTTTTTCTTTTACTGTTGTTTAAATTCTTGGCTCATTAAGAAGCATCCTTATATTGCTATTATTTGAACAAAGTGTTTGTCTTTAATGATGTTCTTGGTTAAACCTGGTAGAAAACCTCTCAATATCACTGATGGAGTTTGTTTCACCAAAGGCTGTTGAATCTGTGTCTATACTAATCTTATCTTATATATATATATATATATATATATATATATGAGAGCGTGATTGTTTGTGTGTGCCAATTTTTGGTATTTGATATATGGAGTTTAAAGACATAGGTAAAACCTTTTAATTGGTTTTGAGCCAGAAATTTAGCTTCTAAGAGGTCAAAATTGAAAGATTTGACTATTGGGGTCTCTACCAATTTTGGGTCTAAAGACTTGAAATTTGATATTGCAGTTTCCTTAGAAAGAAAAAAAATTATTGGGATTACAAAAAACATAGATCAAAATAAGCACAAAAGGAGCATCAAAGTAATTCCCAAGCAATGCGGGGTAATACCCCTAGTAAACTATATATATGCAAAGGATACAAACTTAACAATAAAGAAATATATGCAAAGGAATGAAAAAACAATTGAGTAGAGCAAACTGCATGCTCATAAAAGAACCATATTTTAATTAAAACTTAAAATTTATTTCTTCCCTTTTATTTTTGTTTGAAATATAAGTTTTTAAAATTTATCTTTTATATCTGATATGCAATGTTCCAGGCAAATGAAAGAATTCCTTTTTTTTTTCATTTGTTTAGATTGAAGCTTTGCAGAATATCAGTTATGAAGATTTTCTCAGCTACATGAAGAAAACCTTGGTAAATGATCAACATATCTTGAATGTCCAGGTAAGAATTATTCTAATTGAAGTCTGTTTTATAAAGTACTTTCTTAGCAAATTTATAATGATTGTAAATATTTGAGATTTGCAGCAAAATGATTTTTTGAAATATTAAGATCTCATGGTTATTTGAATTTCTCTAATGAGACATGATGATTCATATTATTTAACTTATTTGAACTTTTACGCTTGTCTATTTTTAATCTTTATTCATCTTAATTTGAGAATGGGCTTGATTGTTAGTCTTGAATTTTTAAGACTTCTATTCTATTCTCCCTTGTTATTATAAGGTTTCTTTATTTGAATAGATTTTTGATATGTGGCTTGACTCTATAATTTGGTTTTAGTATTTTATTTTCATCTGTAGTGCCATATACATATCAACTGGAATGTGTACATCACAAGGAAGATGAGAATAAAAGTTGGAATAATCCAGAAAATAATGTGTGGTTTAATTTAAACAAAAAAAAAATCACTTAAGTAAATATCAGAATTTTGGTAAATAGTTGGATGGTTAAAAAAAATAATTTTCTTATTGTACCAACCATGGTGGTACTGAAAATAATTCATATCAACCTTAGACATAACAAGAGGTGCAAACGTGTTGTATCCTGGGCCTTGGTTGTTGTAGTCAGGGGAGTTGCTTCCTTCCTCAGCTATTAAATGCCAGGATCCCTACCTCATCAGTCTATGGTCATCTCCTATTCATTATTGCTGTGAAGGTGGTTCCTGCCTTAATGTATTGATCTTCTAAACTCCACACATAAAGACTGACACGTTTTGAAAGAGGTTTTATTCTTGTCTGGAACACAAATGTCATCACTGCTCTTAAAAATCTACATTCCCTTCCTCTTGGTCTTTCTTTGTATAAAAAATTACTGAATATCATCTTCAACTTGTGCATGCATGGAAAATAATGTCATCTTGGTAGCAGAGGTTCAATGGCAAATTATGAAAGCTATGAACTTTTTTTGCTATATACTTAACATCACAATATACTTGAAAATTTGCCAATTAGATAAAAAAAGAATACATTATAGCAAATAATTTGAATATCTAAAATTTTGATAAAGCACTAAATGATAAACATTAATAATAATGATGGTGATGTATATAATCAATATCTTAAGTAATTATTATTAAATGTGTAGATACACACACAATATCTGATATCAGAAGAAAATTGTATCTCCAAATCTGTATAATTACAATTTGCAACAAATTTCAACTTTTGAAAAAGTACATGCTACATAAGATCTGTTTTGGTCTAAGAAAAGTATCCTGAAACCAAATCTGACCTTTATTTCTCTAAATTAAGCAGAGTTTTCATGTACTATAAATCCTATTTATTATTATTATTGGTTATAGATGAAAACCACAGAATTGTCAGTTTAAACATTTGTACTCTTGTGTAGAATGTCATCCTCCCTTTTTATATTCCAGCAGTTGTCTGCTAACATACCAGGGTTTCATTTTCTTTTAAATGTTTCTCCATCAGTGAAATATCCTGATGGAAATTCAGTTTTGACCTTTTTTGTTAAAATTCTCAAAAGGAACAAATTTGCAAAGAACTACCTAACTCAACAAAAAGAAGTCCAGAAATACAGTTTTTGTGCCATTGCAAATATAAAAATGGGCTTTTTTCAAGTGTTGCAGTGTTATTTAGAATTAAAAAAATACAGTAAACAAAACATCTTTTTATCTTAGATAGATTTCATTGAGAAATCAACTAAAATTTCAGCACAAGATAAAGGATACATTTTATTTCTTATGAAGCATAATAGTGCTTTGTATAGAGAAATGAGTGATAAGTTAGGTTTACTATGCATGAAAGAATTGTCCCACTTCTAACGTTGTAACTAAAAAATTAAATCAGCGACTGAACTTAAATTTTGTGTATAGATTGAATTTCATTCTGAAAGAGGACCCACTAGGGAGAGATAGCTGTTTATTGGTAAAAATATTTAACATGCATGCATTGTAAGCATATTTAAATAAAATGCTAAAATTAACTCTTGGGCTGTTTTGACAAATGTATTAAAAATTAAATGACATAAGCTAAAAATTTGCATAAAATGGTATAGCAATATAGAAACATGACAATATGAAGTCTATTATATAACTAATAAATTATAGTTAAAATTCCTGTAGATCAGGACATAAGCCTTATATAGTCACACTGACTGCATTATATAATTATGGTATGAAAATGTTCAATATCTATTATACCTTGTAGAGATTCTAACAATAGTTCATTACTGATATAATCTATCCAGGTTTTTTTAAACAAAAAGTTTTGTTTTATTTTGTAGGTGGTTGGCAAAAAACCTCCCAAGAAGAAGAAAAAGAATAAGAAGAAAAAGAACTGTTTAACTGAAGCTTCTACATCTGATTCATCGGTCAGAAATTCTGATGAACATTCTCATTTAGATTTAAAATCTGCCTATTATTCTATGCTGACTTGCCGTTGTGTGCCGGGAGAATCCCAGATCAAATGTGGTCAGATTACAGACATAGCTGAATTTAAAAAGGGTTTGGATCATTTTCAACCACACAAGATTTTAACATAATTATGGACAGTACATGCAACCTGGCCTATCTTTTGCTTCTTAAACTACAAAAAGTGAGAAATGAAGGAAAGGGACATTAACTGACATTAGATTTGAAAATAAATGAGAGAATTATAAAATTTATTTATTTTCTATATTGAGTTTCAAAGAAAGACAGAAAGTCTGTGGATGCTTTTAATATTTTAGTTCAGAGATATCTAGTAAATATGTATTTTTGAACCAAAATATTAATTCATTTTACCGGAGATAAATCACTCATGTTTAAGGATAAAACATTTTCTTCATAGAAATCGAAACAAATAATGTATATGCTTAGATGTCAATCGAGGGTGAGCAATTCTGGCAATTGATTAATCTGATTATAAAAAATAAATAAATTAAGATATTGATCTTTTTATTTACATAATAGCTTTGGTGATATTTGAATAGCCCACCCCAACACAGGTAAGAATGAGCTTTTGTCCCCCTTGTTTTAATTCTTCTTCTTCTTCATCATTTTTCTGCTCATCTACTTTGAACATGATTTGAAAAAAATCTCGTATGTGTTTCATTACACCCATACTGAAAAAAAAAAAAAAAACATTTAAAAAAAATTATTTTCATTAAATCCATTAATAATAATCCCTCTGTTCCGAAATAGTCGGGACACAGTCAAAGACTTTGGTCGATCCTTTTCAGGACAACTATATTGGAACAGAGGGAGTATTGTTTGGACTAAAGTTCTCATTTTCATTGTCATATACATAATGTTTTGCTTGGTGTCACTTGTTAGCCTTAGTTAGCTTTAAATAATTCTCAATCCAAATTGGTTGATTAAGTACTCTTAGTTACTTCCATCTACAGTCATATTTGAACCTGTAACCCCTAAAGGATTAAAACTTATATACATTAATGCTAATTGAACAGTCAATTCAGATGCTGATTCATATAAGTTTTAAATGACAATCATCTGGAGTTTACAGGTAATATCTTTGTTACAGGAATTAACTAAGAATTAAATTAACAATAGCTAGTTCTAGCTTTTTAGAGGAGAATAAGCTAATTTATGTTTTGGACATGAGAATCATGTTAAAAATGAAAATGAATGATTTAATAAAGGGCAAGAGTGCAGTTTCACGGAATAAATACTCTCGACTCCTTTTTCACATAAAATGAACTTTTTCGGTAATCACCGA